>JZSA01003120.1:0-294233 GCA_000956155.1 Cotesia vestalis
TTTTTTCCCTTTACCTGTACTTTTTTCTTCTACATGTGTGTATGTGTGTATACATACATGTATCTAATGCACGCACAATTTTTTTGTCAACTGACACTATTAGGCGGACATCTGCATCGAGATCGTCATCTGACCAGTGCCCAACTTTCCCGCGGCTTTATCAGAAAACAAATAAATAATCACTGAGTAAAGCCCGGATAAATTATTTTTTGCATCACCGGGCTAAAGTCGACTGGATACAACTGCATGAAACAAAAAAATTTAATGTTTAATATTTAATATTTAATCCAGAACTTTTTTTTTACTCCCAGCAAAAGACAAAGACAACCAGCTGATAATAATTACAAGTCGGCTTATAATAAATTAAATATACGGACGGAGAATTTAATTATGATAAAATATGCTTACAGGTCAATCAACACGTGGACATACATGTTAGCATTCTATTGGAGAAATTTATAAAACACAACAATGCTTTTGTACGCGTTTACATGGAAGGGAAATGACGTTGTGCCATTATTGTTTTTTATTTTTCCCCTACTTTTGTTTTATTAAAAATAACCCAGGTTTAATATTTCAGCGTGTAAGATATGAGATGCAATCCGTCAATCGGAAGTGGATTAGAGCTTGACTGGGAAACAGCTTTTCCTGTTTTCTTATTTACCGCAACTCAAATTATTTTTCTAAAAGACACCAGAATTATTCCAGCAAAGCCAATCATCAAATGTTTTGCTGATGGTATATTGATGACAGCCAATAACTGATCAGTGTAAAAAAACAATAGTAGAAAATTAAATAAGTATTCAAAAAGTACTCAAATTACTCACCGTATTCTCTTGCCCATCCCAATGACGTATTCATTGTTTCTTTACCGCGCATTTTCGAAACGTTTTACGTTTTCGATCAGCATCACTTCGAACACCGTCATCTTCTCGGCGATACTCTGCATCCACCGGGTCTATTCACCCTGCAGTTAGTGTCAATAGTTTTTTTTTTTTGCCGATCAATAAGGACACTGACAAATAAATTTTAAAACTACAGCTAGTACGCAGTAAACACAGAAGTGAAAATAAAGTCTAGAATTTTCCACAGGCTTGCAAGTAACCGCCCTTAAAAATAAATCATTAAATGTTCTCGTACACTTAAAGTTCACCTAAAATTATTTAAACTCAAGTAAATAATAAACAAAATAATAATTTAGATTAATAAATAATTTTTTATTTTTATTTAATTATTTATTTATTTGACGTACCTTTAACCAATAATCGGGGGAAAATAAAAATAATAAATCACTCACAGGAACACCTCTTAAGTAATCAAGAAAATTATTTAAACGATATCTTTTTGTTTATATACTATTATCTCAAAACGTAAACACACGTTGTTGTGACGCAATTCCACGAGGTAACCGTCGTCGTTATTTACTAGATCAACTGTCTTTTTCTTTTCTTTGTATACGTTTATATTTGCACACTACTTATTAATAAACGCACACTACATTCAAGCCGGCTGCATGTATACCGAGTGACGTCATTCCTTGTTTGAATTTGACGTAAAAGATGGCGCTAGAACCTGATATTGAAGTGCGCGAAATTTTGAATGTTCCTAAATAATTAACAAAATGTTATTAGAAAAAAAAAAAAAGCAAAAAACAAATGTAATAAAAAATAATTTTCTAGACATTTTTTTTTTCTCTAAATCAATTATTTATCTAAAACACTAAAAACAAATTATTTTTTCTTTAATTAAAATTTTTTTACACATTTCTTCTGAAGAAATAAATAATCTGTAATTAAACAATAATTAGTAAATAATAATAACAAAAATTTTATTTGTTTAAATAAAAAAATACCTGTAGAAAATATTTTGACAGATGCGCGGAGTCGATGCGCAATAGTTTAAGTTGTTAGTAATTGGCAATGGCGGAAAGTGACATGACGTGAGTTGTGACACGATGCGGGCGGCTATGACTGATTTATCAAAAAAAGTGACTAATATTTAGCAGTGTCAAGCCATTAAAATGCCGCCTAACAATTATTTAAAAAAAAGTGATTATTGTTAATTAAAAATATCATAAAAATGGCTACGTTTTTAGTTATAACTATTAATTGTCATGTTACGTGTGTACGACATAATGTATTAAATAGTAACAAGGATAGAAGAGTTTCGGTAAATCGATGTCAGGTGTTTTGAGAGTCATTGCACACTAATTCTCTTGTATATACATTTACAAATAATATATAATATATAAAGAAGAACAATATTATTAAAATAACTGAAATGGGATTGTTGAGTAAAAATAATGGATTGTCGTGCCTAAAATTAATCACGACCTAAAATTAATTACCTGTCAAAAAAAAAACATATTCTAGTCAACATCAAGTCTTATTTTTGACCAAGTCACTATATATATATAATTAATTAACGTATTTAATTAAAGTATTAACACTAATAGACTGAAGAAGAAGAAGAAGAAGAAGAAGAAAAAAAAACTAGTCAATGTATTTGTAAGTGCTAATAAATATCTTCTTATATTTAAAATTCAACTAAGGAATTGATTAAGTATTTATAATCAATATCGGTGCTAATTATGTTGATTAAAGTTTTTGGCCACTTGCCATTACCTGACAAATTAAAGACAACTATTTCAAGTAATAACTCTAAATTATAAGATTGTATTTATCTTGTAGAATTTACAAATAGAAAAATTAATGAAATAATTGAACTGAAAAGAGCATGGAGCAGGACCGGAATGAGATGTCAAAAGGAGAGACGTCATCACCGCGTACCAAGCAGAAAAAAAAATCCCTCTGTCAGATGCTGATGCACAAGAAGACCCGAGTCGGATGTATGGAGATGTCCTACAATAATAAAGAAACACATGACAGAGAATTGACGACCAACAACATGGGACTGTTAACCAGCAAAAATAAGATGGAAAATTCTCAGCACAGCTCGCATACCAGCACTAAATTATCTCTTTGCTGTGCCATGACCGAGAGAAGTAGAACTCCGCCGCAGAGTTTGTCAGCGAGCAGGCTGTCTCCCACACTCAGCCGCACGTCGGTAAAGTCTGAAGTTGCATCTTTAAATGGAAACTGTAGAACAAACGCTGTTGTAGAAAGCCAAGCTAATCACCAGCACGCGCATAATCATCATTATCATCATAATTACCAGGGGATTAGAACGTCACCGGCGCTTAAAAACAAGTGTTGTCATGACTACGCTTGCAAACCTCACACCGTTGCTAAGGAACAACGTCGTAGTGCATATGCAGAAGGTACTAGTAATTATTTTATTGTGATTTTTATTTTTAAATCTATTATTATATTAATTATTTAGCAGTTGAAAATTTTTCAATTTTATTTAACAAAAAAATTTGTTTAAAAAAATTGGACTTTTTATTTTTAAAAATTTCTACACATCAATTTTTTTCCTAATTTTTATTTGTTATAAAATTATTAAATGTATGCTAAATTAATTTTCATATGCTTATTTTTATGCTTACTTCTTATTTAAAAAGCTATTTTTTTTTATTTTAAGGATTAAAAGTTTATTCACGTGTAATATAGATTATTACTGCAGTAATGCTTGAAGAAGATGATATTGGCGATAACGACCATGATAATGACAATAGCTATCGACAATGTGTATATCACTGTTGCTCCTCCTTAAAATTAGTCATTAATGAGGTATTAATTACTAGCATACAAGTGTACCAGAGAATCACCAATGTGACCTTGATATCCCTTCTCTGTCTTACGAATAATCTAGCGCCATCAGTTCGCTCCATTCTCCTCATTTCCTCGTTTATGCTAGCGAGTGCAGTATGTAATATAATCCAAGTACGAGTCGAGTGAGAAAAATTACTTGACTGTGTACAAATGTATATAGGAATAAATCTACAGAAGAGTGCGGGTATAAAAAGAATCAGAAAACTAATGTGGGAGTGCGTCGTAAATTGCTATCGATATGTGATGGTTAAATAAGAAAGAAGAGTTTAAAGTAGTGTAGTTGAGGTTTCGATTCAACCACTACCACTGTATGCTGTATGTCAGTGTGTTGTACATCGACATTAACGCAGCTTGGTATCGCAGTCGACTCACGTTCAGTGTAAAGTCAGTCATAGATGAGCCAGTTGTACCGTTAGCTTTTTCTTGTATTTAAAAAAAAAGTTTTATAAATATAATTGTTAAAATGTCTGACCGAGATTCACCGAAGAAACGGGGAAAGAAGAAATCATTTTTGCACAAAGTGTCCAGTGCTTTTGCGAGGACTTTTAATAAATCAAGAGAGTCTTCTGACAGTGAGGAATATCCGTCCGATGACAACACACCTACTAAGAGTCCCAAGGGATCGCCGGTTGAAAAAAAAGGAGCAGATGGAATGACAAGCGGTAAACAGCCGGTAGGCATAACATGTGTCACTGCTGATAGTCTGGCAGGACAAGCGCATAATAAAAATTCAACAGAATCAAGTGAAGTTGGAGGCAAAAATTCTGAAACAAGTGAATTTGTTCAACAAATTGCGGGGATTAATAAAAGTATTGTTGGATTATCAAATCAGGATGACACGCCCTTGAGGCCATCGCGTAATAATAAAATAAATAAAATTGAGTCAGGCTCGGGTTCAGATAGGAATTTGGGTGCCAAGAAAAATTTTATGGAAAAATCTAGTATGGAGGTAAACAAAGTTCAGGAGATTGTTGTTGATGATAAAATTAGTGCTGGCCAAGGACAATTGGTTTCTGCAACTATTGTAGCTGCTGCAAATCCTGATGTGATTCTTCAGGAAGAAGTTAAAAAGATGATTGATGCAACGAAACAAATGGATGTAAAAGCGACCAAGCAGTTATTGATCAAGGAAAAGAAACACAGAGGACACAGTTGCAGTTCTGATAGCGACGAATCCGACTCCTTAGAATACCCGAGCTGTGACGAAGATGAATCTGAATCCGAGCCAGAAAAAACAAACATTAAGGATTTATATTTCACCACAGGAAAATATATAACATATTTTTTTTTGGAGATGGAGAGAAAGTGGTACAATCCCCAAGAAGAGCAGTATGGATACATAATGTATCATTGTTCTCACAACCATCACTCGACGAAAAAACACAACCACTCAATTAAAAGTAACAAAGGTATTTTCATCAATAATTACTGGAATCTTATTTTTATCTGATGATGATGATGATGATGATGATGATGTTATCTACCGCAGAATAAATAAATAATTTATTTCTTGACATTTTCAACTGTTTAGATTATCTTCGAAAAGAACTGCCATAAATGTATACGTAATACTCTATTATTACTTTCAATGCTTAGCTTTTCATGATTGTATATATATGTATGATTAAGTAGATTCAGCGTATGTACGTCTTCTTCAAGCCCGGAATAGCTATAAGTGCTTTTAACGATTGCATAAATTTATGCCAATATCTTCAATGTTGATCTATGAAGTAATCAGTCCAATTGATGTTTATTAGCGAGGGTGGCGCTCGTAATTAGGTCACAAAAAGTACACTATTTAGTGACGAAATTCAATAACACTTGCGTCACTAAAGTAGCATTGAAGCCAATTAAATTGACAGCAAGAATCGTTTATTTGTCTTCTTTATTATCATTCAGGTGAATGATAACAAAAAACTTAAAGAAGGTTTTTTTTTTTATTTTTCAGGTGATCAATCGTCGTCAGACTCGGCTTCCCCGCATATATCCACGCAGATGAAGCATAAGCTGCTGCACAGACGCTCGGCAGACAATCTGATGGTTAATTCACTAGCTAATTCTACCCAACATTCCAGTCCAGATTCTGTAAAAAGCGTTCCGATACATCTTAAGCCGCGTTCCACATCTCATGATGCCTTGCCTAGAAAGCAAGAACGTACGGGTGTCCTGACAGATGGTGCGTCGATGGATAATTTAGCCAAGCAGTCGCTTCTCGCTGCTCAGGTTCTCAATTTGATGCCTACGCAGAAAGCTAGAGAGCGGTAAAAAAATTTTAATTGCTCTTAATTAGAATTATAATTAATTTTATTTATTTATTCTAGCAATTACTTGCACGGTCGCGTTGCTGTTAATTCGCTGCTAGGCCCAGCTGAACTCGAAAAAGTATTACCCAACCGTGAGATCAAAATCTTCGTTGGAACGTGGAATATGAATGGAAGATCACCACCGAAGCAACTGAACGACTTGATGTTGCCGTCAGAAATCTCAACTGTTCCAGACATACTGGCGATTGGGACTCAGGAATCTTACTCCGAGCGAAGCGAATGGGAGGCTGCGCTTCAAGAAACTCTGGGACCTTCTCACGTGCTGTTGACCAGCGCGAGTCTTGGTACTCTTCACTTGGTCTTATTTTTGAGACGCGACCTCATTTGGTTTTGCTCCGTTCCGGAAGAAGATAGCTTTTCTACCCGACCTGGTACTGCTTTCCGAACAAAGGGAGCGGTGGCTCTAGCTGTCATGTTATTTGGAACGAGCTTTCTTTTCGTCACCGCTCATTTGACGGCTCATCAGGACAAAGTTAAAGAGCGTGTCAGTGATATCAAGAGGATTGTACGGAATTTAGACTTACCTAAAGATTTGCCTACAAAACATAAAAATAAAGGTGAATAATAATAATAATTAGTCTGTCAATTATTGATGACACTGAAGACTGACGTAAATTATTTTATAATTTTATAACAATAAAATTGTTATGAAAAAAAATTTCACATGTGAAAATTAAAAAAAAATTAAGAATGGAAATTTTCAGAAGTATTTTTTTTAATAAATTTTGATTTTTTATAAAGAGTAAAATAATCGATAATTGTCAGTTAGCTTCAGTATCATGATTATTGTCTATTATTATTCTGAACAATAGTTTTAATTGATTAATTTTAATTGTTTATTTCCAGATGTGACACAAAACTTTGATTGTGTTTTCTGGTGCGGTGATTTAAATTTCCGTTTGGCGCAGCCGCGAGAAGAGGTGATTCAGTGGGTGACAGATACATGTTTTCCTAGTTCATCAGCAATTTCAATGAATAAAGACCAATTGCGATCAGTCCTGAACGAAGGTTCAGTTCTTCGCGGGTTTGAAGAGGCGCCGATAACTTTTCCGCCTACGTACAAGTATGACCCAGGAACACAAACATTCGACTCGAGTAGTAAACAACGGGCACCTGCGTACACTGATCGTATTCTTTACAAAGGAAAGGGTCATACACGTGGATACATTCGTCGGGTTAGTCATGACAATACCAATTCAAACAAGGACGGAAATATTGAGTGTCTTGTTTACGATTCGGTGCCTAGTATTTGTACATCTGATCACAAACCGGTTTGGGGTGTATTCAAAACAACTGTGCGGCCGGGAATTGACACGTAAGTTTCTTCACAAGTTTTTTATCAATTAAATTTCTATAAATAAATAATTTATTAATTTATTTGTCAATTCAGGATTCCTTTGGCTGCTGGATTATTCAATCGAGAGATTTACCTCGAGGGCATAAAGCGACGAGCTGCTGCGATGGACGAAGACTCTTCTGGTACTTCTAAAGTCTGTTCATTGCAATAAATAATTATAATATTATTTATTTAATTAATTTAATTTAACTCAGGATAATTTTAGAAAAATAATTGATTATTTGCAATCGCATAGTTGAAATTGAATTAATTTTTTTTTTTATATTTAATCTGTTAAAAATCTTTTTTTAATTTGAATCTAGTCTTGAAATACGTATTCAATTTAAAGTTTTATATATGTATTTATTCCAAGTACATAAACTGTTTAGTAGAAAAATAACTTTCATTATCGAAAGTTTTCACTTACAAGTATTTTTGTTTATTTTAGTTAAATTTATTTAATAATTTAATTAATCGCTATCGATCAATTATTTGATGCACATTTTGATGACACAAATTAGAAATTTATTAATATACTTATAAATATATTTAGCCAGACAATAATATCAATAATTAATCATGGAAAGTTAACAATAATGGACTAGGATAAAGCGACGTCCAAAAATATTTAACAGTTAAAATGTATTATAAATTTTTATTAAATTTAATTTGTTAATTATTTTATTCTGGGACCAGATTTATGAGATCTACAGTAATCTGGCTGTTGAAAATATATATCAGTTGTTATAAAATTATTATGCACTTTACAAAAAAAATTTTTAGGTATTTTTTTTTTTTTTTAAATATCATTGCCATAACTAATGATCTGAGCTACGAAGTACACTATTAATAATTTAATAGATTTATTAAATAAAAATGTTATAAAAAATAATTAATATTGCTAATTAACGCCGAATGAAATTGACCTCAGTAAATACGCCAACCTGTTGTACAGGGTAGAGTTTTAAGTTATATTTTAAAAGATTATTTAGAAGCTGGCAGATTGTAATTAAATGGATATTGATAGAGCACGCTACGAGGATATTTATTATAAATTAATCCTTAATATATATTTAAAAGCAACAAAAGTAGTTTTGAGACTTGAAATTTCTTAATAGTCTGCCTTAATATGCCTTATTCACAATTGCTGTGTGAATTAAATTTCATTCTCAACTATTAAATGCTCCGTAAAAAAATAACTTCACTTATCTATTTAAATTTTTAATTATGATAATACAATTCATCTTTTTTAATTGGTTGAATTAAAATAATAAAAAGTATAGCCAAAATATAAGACTCGAAAAATAAATGTGCAACGTGCGTTTTTTAAAGCACGTATATTATGAGACTGGATGAAATTTTTTAATCACTCTTTTACGCTGTGATGAATAAATTATTTATCAATTATCATCTAGGCTGGACCTTGCGCGTACAAGGTAGACTTTTGAGTCAATAAAATACGTGAAGAAGCATTCAAATTCCTAAAAACTAATAATAAATTTATTAATACATTATTATTTATTGATTAATACTTACTGTGCAATTTACAATAAAAATAACTTGTTGCAAATATGATTAGTTCTTAGATTTATAATTTAAAATTATACCAATGATGCAGGAAAAAGTATGAGCTGAACAAATTTTTCAATGCAATTGTACTGACTGTTGAAGTCAAAGATTCCAGTGTAAAAGAGTATTTGTAACGGTACGGAGAAATATTTATAATAAAATAGTTCAAATATTAATTTTGCCATTAAATTTATTTTAATAATTTAGATACTTGTAATTATCTGTCGAAATCTGCTTAAAGAAAGTAATAAGCAAGTTAAAAATTTTTTTGATGCAATTTCTTCATTTGACAATTATCACTTTTAATAATTTCACGGTACATAAATAAAAATGACACTGAAGTTGGCAGACATTTAAAATAATTTTAAAATTTTATAATAATACAATTATTTAAAAAAAAATTAATTAAAAAGTTTCACATTTGAAAATTAATAAAAATTACAAGTGAAAATTTTTATGATATTAAATTTAGCTGTCACTTTACAATTTTTTTGATTTTCTTTAACAAATAAATTATTGCAAGAAAAAATTATTAAAAAAATTGACTTGTAGAAATTTTAATAAATTAAAAATGCAATTTTTTAGAACAAATTTTTTTGTTAAAGAAAATTAAAAAATTGCCACGTGACAGCTAACTTTAATGTCATAAAATTTTTAGAAGCATTTTTTTATTATAATTGATTTGTTAAAAAAATTTTTAAAATTGACAGCTGACCGCTAACTTCAATATTATAAATAAAAACAAGCATCCGCTTTGTATTTTTCAAGTCTAAGGGCCAGTTTTTCAATCCAGGATAAAAGTTTTATTATCATTGCCAGTATATCTATGTAAATTTAATAATTTAAGAATAATTGTTTATTTAGAAAATTAAAAAAAAAATTTTAATAATGTTTTATTTAATTTCATGATACTGAAGTTAGCTGTCAGCTGTCAATTTTAAAAATTTTTACAACAAAAAATGCCTCTAAAAATTTTTACATACAATTTTTATTAATTTTCATGGATGGAATTTTTTTTAGAATAATTTCATTGAAATAAAATTCTAAAAAACTTTCTTTCAACTTCAGCGTCATTAAATTTCACTTAAAATAAACCCACGTGTCAAAAAAATTTATGATATTGCGAATATAACCTCTTTTATGAATAATATATTTTTGTTCTAATAATATTGACATATAATTACAATAATACAATTTAAATTATTTTAAACGATAATTTATAAATTAAAAAATAATACTGAAGTTAGCCGTCAGCTGTCAATTTAAAAAATTTTAATAACAAATTAAATACAATAAAAAAAATTTTTCACTTGTAATTTTTCTTAATTTTCACATGTGGAATTTTTTAATTCAATTTTTTTTATAATAATTTAGTTGTTATAAAGTTGTAAAAAAATTTTTAATGTCTGTCAACTTCAGTGTCATTTTAAAAACATACATTTGTAGTTGTTTCTGGGTGAGAATCGGTGTTACTTTTAAAAGTCAAGGTTGACGTCTTAAATGTAGTGATTTTCTAGTGATTTTCCGTGACTCTTGCCAAATAGTGTCAATAACCACTCCACAGTCTCCGCATGCTCATAAAACTATAAACAGATCGACTTTCTCCTCCTCGATTACTCGAATTGCAATTTTTTTACATAAACATTCGTGTTTCAATATTTTTTGGTCTCATTTGTATCTATGTCTAAAAAAAGATTTGCCGACAGTTAAAAATTGTTTTTCTAATTATGTTTCTCTGTAATGTATTGCATATTTCGAATAGATTATAAATTATGTCACCTGAACATTTAAATTCTCGTTCTCTCTGCAGCGATCTAACGAGTTCTTTACAACTCAAATAACACACTCACATGCTTTTATTTTCATAAATTTTATTTAGACATAGGCACATAACAATTCACTAAAAAATGGCTAATCAAGTTATGAAAGAACTAGAAGCTGCAGCGCAAGTTATTTTGGTAAGTTTATAATTAATTACTTTGAAAATTACTCCAAAAAATTTTCATAATTAAAACAAATACCTTTTGTGTTTTTTTTTGGTTATGTCTGACCAACATATTGACTAATTTTTTTTTCTTTTAAATTACCAGTCACTTTATTATTTATTAATTTCATTTAACAATTTAAAAATTTTTAAATGTAAATTTTTTTTGTCATAATTTATTTTTAACAATAACAATAAAATATTTGTTAAATAAATTTTAATATTTTTAGGCGCCGCCAAATATAATCTCTCAGGAGCAAAGAAATGCAGCGGAGACAGTTTTTCTGGACTTCCGCAAGACAACAATGCCTTATCAACTGTGCCGTGAAATATTAGAAACAAGTAGCGTAGATTACGTTCTCTTTGAATCAGCAGGTTTAATAAAAGGAGCATTAGTCCGAGAATGGACTCTGCTGCCACCAGCTGACATCGCATCACTCCAGCAATACCTCTTGCATTACATAGTAAACAAGCCGAGCTTGGCACCGTTCGTGAGAGAGCGAATTCTCCAGGTGATAGCAATAATGGTGAAGCGAAAGAGCGTCGAAGACTCTGGAGAAGACCGCGGAGTGCTGCTGAACCAAGTGGAGTCGATGGTGACGAGCGGGGATTCAAAGAGACAATTGCTTGGCTGCAGTATCATGTCAGCTCTCATGCAAGAGTACGCTACGACGGCCAAGTCCTCGGAGGTTGGCTTGACCTGGGAGCTCCACTTCAAAGCTAAGCAGCAGTTTGAAATAACAGATTTGAAGCGTATTTTTAAATTTGTGACCACTGCGCTGTCCGAGCTCACCAAGGACTCGGTGCCCATGGAGACTTTGCCGTTGATAAAACACTTGCTGTCAATTGCCGAGGCAGCTCTCACCTGGGGCTACGTGATATTCGACTCGATGTCTCAGGGATTGATAAGACTCTTCGAAGACTTCTCGGAGTCTGAAGCCAGCCCGTCGTTGCGTCCAGAAAAAGTTTGGCAAGATGTCATCCTGGATCCTATGATCATACAAATATTTTTTACGCTTTATTGGAAGGTACGGACTAACTTGCAATTAGCACACCATGCCAGAAGCTGCCTGGTACAGCTGGCCAGTTTGAACGGCAAGGTAATGGCTACTCATGAAATAAAACTCCAGTACTCGAGCAACTATGTACAGAATTTTATAAAACTTATTTCTAATATTGAAATAATCGACCAAGAAGCGCTGGGTATTGCTAATATTGTCAGAAGAATTACAATGTTTTTTGGACCGACGCTGCAGTCTCTTGCGCCGGAAATGTTTGGATCTTTCATGGAACAAGTTACCAGACTGACGTGTATTTTTGCAGAAGGAGCTGCTCAGGAAGATTCGGTATTTTATTTTCAATTATTAATTTTATTTTATTTTAAATTAATTTCTAATTAATTTATAATGATTTTTTTCTAGATATGTCCTGATGATTATTTGTACATGGAAGCATTCGAGCGAATGCTTGAATCCTGGTCTTCAATTTTATCCAAGAAGAGCAGATATCAAGATAGTTTTTTCGAGCCGAGTTTCATTCAAATATTTAATGTTTATTTAAAATGTCGACTGTCGCCGCCGGACGGTACTCGCCCTGTTAGCAATAATGAATACGAAAAGGAGATAACAGATATTGAGGAAAATGACAGAAATAAATATAAGAAGCAGCTCCAGACACTTGGTAAATTATTTAATATTTTATTAATAATAAATAAAATATTAAATAGTTACATTAATCATTTTTTTACAGGAATTATTGCTAGAAAAATACCCAACCATACTTTGACGTTGTTGTCTCATTTAATTGAAACTCGAACTACTAAGTTACGTCAGGAATTGAGTCAGCTGACATCATCACAAGGAGGGTCATTTGTGGCTCACGGGAATATGAATGAAGCTCTGCAGAATTTGTACGAAGATTTACATTGGCTGGTATTAATAGCTGGACATATTTTATGTTTCGATTCGATTGGTGAAGTGGCTCTCATACCTGCTCAGATGATTAAATACAGCATGGAACAGGTGCTTTATTTATTTTATTACCATTAAAATTTAAACTGTAATTGTTTATTAATAATTTATTTAATTAATAATTTATAAATAATTTTTTTAATTAATAATTTACTAAAAATTTTTGTAATAAATAATTTTTTATTAATTTTTTGTGGAATTTAAGGCAGAGCAAGGTAAATCAGATGTCAACGTATCTCTCCAACTTATGGCGTCTCCTCAGTGTAACCTCTCAGACATTCCTGGAGCCGAGGAGTCATCGGATCATATAATACGTTTAACCGCAGCGATCTTTCGTCTCTGTGAAATAGAACGCAGTGCAATAGAAGCCAATCTCGCAAATTTATTAAGTCCTGAATTGATCAGCAGCGTTGTCTGGTTCCTGCACCGGTGGTCGCTGAGTTATTTACTGCCAACCGAAAATTACTACTCTGAAATAAGTACAACACTGATTCAGGCATTCGGTACTGACGGCGCAGGAGCACAGTGGGCTGTTAATTTTCTGTTGGACAATATTAAATGTATAATTAATGTGTTTAAAGGAGAAGAAACACTAGCTGAAGATACTGTTAAATTGCTGGTGGGCCTAGTCGATACCCCTACAAAGTACGTATATTTTTTTCGGTATTTAACTGTGTTATTTTATTTTTTAATTAATTTTTTTTTTGTGATTAATTACAGGTCATATTATGTATTAAAGTCAGAACAAATCGGAAGCTTAATTGAACTAGCAACAAAAAATAGTTTTAGTCTTCCTCAAGTTGCCAAGAGAGGAATAATGTCTACCGTCGTCCAAGTCGGAATTGCGCTGAAGAACAAAAGCAATGAAAAACAATACTGGTCACAAACTCTTCAGCCGCTTCTCGATCAGTTCAAACAAATTATTTCTAGAAATGACTTTTCACGATCGTGCCATCAAGAAGATATTAAATTGCAAATAACAGAACTTTTAGAATTTTTTATAGGCATCGCTCAAGGCGCTCAGTCGTCTACAGCTAAAACTATTTTTCAGTACATCTGTCCAGTATTGGCTGAAGTAGCTAATTTATTGACGGCTTACCATAACTATCCGCAAATAGTTAAACTACTTATTGAATTTCTTTTTGAATGTACAAGAAGGATACTTTGTTACTTGACCGAGGTACATACAATTAATATTTACCTGAATTTATTTACTTTGTTTAATTAAATAATTATTTTATTACTTCAGGAAGAAAGTATTAAATTGTACGAAGCAAGTTTGCACACTATACAGAGTTACGCTCGATGTAACAGCAATCGTATAACTACTGACTCAACAAACGAAGAAAATACCTACGAAGATATTCTTCTGCTCATGCAGTTATTGACTCATTTATTGAGTGAAAATATGTTCAGGCTAGATCGTGTAGATAGCAAAACGAGACAAAAGCAATTGGTAACATCTGCAGATGTCTTTTTATATGGTCTTAATATTATTATGCCAATGATGACACTTGAATTGCTTAAATTTCCTTCTTTGTGTCACCAGTAAGTTTAATTACTAATTTAATTATTAAAATTTTTTTTTTATAGGTATCTTTGATGTTATCTTTTCATGACATTAAAGTTAGCAGTCACTTGATAAATTTTTAATTTTATTTAACAAAAAAATTTTTTCCAAAAAATTATTTTTAAAAAATTGCATTTATAATTATTTAAAATTTCTACATGTCAATGTTTTTCGCCATCATTTATTTGTTATAAAATTCTTAGAATAATAAAATATATCCTAGATTAATTCTCATTATCTTTTCAGATATTTTAAAATGATAACATTAATATGTGAAATGCATCCAAAGAAGGTCTGTGAATTACCTCTCGATTTGCTCAAGCAATTAATGGCCTCGGTAGAATTAGGATTTTACTCATTTGGCGATGATGTCACGACTATTTGTTGCGATATTATTAGATTAATTGCTAAATATTTGCATGGAGAAAATCTAAAAGGTCACCCGAAAAATCCAATCATTGCACCATTTATGAATGTAAGTAATTAATTTTTTTTTTTTTTTTTTTTTTTTTTTTTTTCTGTAATCTATATCCCTTGACTCTAATAAATATTTTTTATTTAGGTAATAATGAATTTGGTACTTTCACAACAAATATACTCGGATTTAATATCTTACATAAGCACTCCAATGTATTATTTAATTTGCTGTTACCAAGAAGAGTACCAAAAGCTTGTGGAAAATTTTATAGCGTCGCAACCAAACCAAGAAGTTGCTCAGCGACTAGCCACTGCGTTTAACAATTTAACAGCAAATATTTCAATGAGTACTGAGCAATCAGAACGGCTTAAATTTCGCAGTAATTTTGAGAGCTTTGCTGTAGCTGTGCTGATTAAATAATTACTCAGATTACCAATAAGGTGCTAGTACATCATTTACAAAAAAATGTAAATAGTGTAATTGATGTAAAAAAAATTTATGAAAACTGACATTGAATGCGATAACTTTCACAAAATTTCATAAACAAAATGAAAATAGTTGTTTTATAATTTTTGACCGATTATTGTATTCAATAATTACTTTTGTACTCTTTTTGTACATAAAATTTCGTATTATTTATTTACGAAAAAATAATGCGAATAAATTAGATACAAGCGTGTACTAGTTTAAAAAATGTTGATAACTCAATTTTGTCAGAAATTTTTGAGAATCATTTTTTTAATTAAGGATAAAGGATCAACGTATGTCATTCTTCAAAAAATCATTTTATTTATTCCATTGTGCGTATTTTGATATATTTCCATACAACAGATGATTTTTAAATAAAATCATTGATAATAAAATTGAATTTATAAAAAAAAAATTTTTTTTTTATTCTATTTTATGAAGAATAAATAATAAAAAAAATAGAACATACCCAAGAGTCCAACCAAATTTTGTAATCATTATTATTATATACATCTAAAACTCTGGAGTCAGTGACCTTCGAATTTACTTTTAGAGAGATGATTTTTTACTATCCATATTTATAGTTCAAGAGAACTATTGACTATAGTAAGTTTTTGTAAAAGTATAACGATACTTCGTAGATAAAAAATCTAAAAACGGTGTAACTGCGTCGAATTTAAGTTTTTTTTTCTAAAAAAAATTGTTTTTTTGAATTATTTAAAGCTTCTGTAGGAAGTGAATACAAATAAGAACAAAAATATTAATTAATAATGATATTAAAGGGAATTCTTACCCTTGTGACTATTTTTTATCTCCAAAATGGCGTTACATCAGATTCTCACGAGGCTTTATTTGATATTACTGACATAAATTCTATTAAAAAATTCATCGATGAAAACTATGATACATCCCGCAGTGATTTTTCAGAATCAAAAATTTTTACTTTGGATGAAAAGAAGAAATCAGCTCAAGAATTCTACCTGGAAATGAAAGCATTAGTTGAAAAAATATCAGCAATGACAATTAAGTATGAAAGATATTATAATTCTTGGTGGTATGGAGTACCGAAAGAATTAAAACCTAGTGGAGTCGGTGGGAGAGACAATTTTGATTTGTTCGCTTTGAAAGGTCGACTAGAAATTCTTTACACGACCATTGAGCATGATGTAGACCAATTGTCCTCGGATTATTTGACTTTATCTCAAGGTACTGGGAATGCAAGTGAAATAAATTACTGCATGCATTCTTGGGCACTATATTGGTATTCCGCAAATGAGAAGTCCCTCGACCACAAATTAAATTTACACCATGGTGCTCTTCTTGTTTCCAATAGTATTCGCCAACTCTTTTATGATTTAACATTCTACTTGTCTCGTGTTAAAAAAGGAGTAAGTGTAAATAGTTAAACATTTTAATGAAAATTAATTTAGCAGATAATTTGTTATTTTAAGTATTTTTTAAACAAGTAAATTATGGTAAAAAAAAAATTGACATCTAGAAATTAAAAAAAATTAAAAATTCTATTGAAATGTAACACTGAAGTTAAAAATTTTTTTTGAACTTTATAGCAATTAAATTATTAAAAAAAAATATAATTAAAAAGTTTCACATGTGAAAATTAATAAAAATTACAAATGATAATTTTTAGAAGCATTTTTTTGTTGTAATTAATTTGTTAAAAAAATTTTTTAAATTGACAGTTGACCGCTAACTTCAGTATTATATTGAAAAATAATTTTTTGAACAAATTTATTTGTTCGAAAAAATTAAAAAATAGTCAAATGACTGCTAAAACTTCAATGTCATAATTTTAATTGAAAAAACAAAGAAAATTAAAAAAAAATTTTGACTTAATGGTTGTAAAAAAAATCTAAAAAATTGCATAGAAAAAACTTGTGAAAATTTCCATATGCATTTTTTTATACTATTTCTTCTGTAACAAATAAATTGTTCATAAATTATTAAAAAATTATCAGATGTCTGCTAAATTCAAACTCATTTAAAAACGTACACTTATTTAATTAATCTATTTCAATTTGCAGGAAGAAAATAGGTACGATTACTGTAAACGGACTTTTTCATACCATCAAGAATTTTACCAAATGTACAAAGAATTCGTAATTAAAGTTTTCCAAGAGTTTAGTGTGAGATATTTCTCCTCTATGGGACAGGCAATTTGTGGTACCAGTTTGCACTAATATTTTTATTATTTTTTATTATATGATTAATTACT
The DNA here is from genome assembly GCA_000956155.1 of Cotesia vestalis. Lineage (NCBI taxonomy): Eukaryota > Metazoa > Arthropoda > Insecta > Hymenoptera > Braconidae > Cotesia > Cotesia vestalis. Next base: position 17,607 of record JZSA01003120.1, read on the forward strand.
TTCAACTTCATTTAATTACTAGTTTCACAATCCTATATGTCAAAAATCGAACGGATGAAAAAAAGCTTATTCAATGAATTGAAGACAATAATGAAGTCAACCAAAGAAGTTTTGCACAACACGACATATTATATGTATGAGTGTGATCCGTCAGCTTTTGAAAACAGTGGTAATTCACATAAAAAATATAAAAAATATTCCTATCACTAAAAAGCAAGTAATTGGATAAAATATTAAAAAATTTTAATTTTTGATCCAGCGGAAGAAGAAATACACCTTGAGTTGGAGAAAATGGTGCAGACGGTAATAATTGCAGAGAAGGATTTGAGCACTACGCAATCTTGCAGTCATAACTGTAATTTGAGTTTAATAAAAGATACTTTGAATAAGACAGAGTGTGATGAATTTCTGGACTGTCAGTACAGTGCGTCCGGTTACCAGATCTCTGAATTGGTAAGTATTAAAATTTTTAAAAGATAATATCAATAATACTGACATCAGCTTACCTGGGCGAGGGTACGGTGTGGAAACATAGGGAGAGGGGAAAAAAGAAAGGATAAAAGGATTGGAGATGCAGTGTATGTGGAGGGGAAGAAGAAACCTTGATGCACTTAATGAGATGTAAAGAAGTATATGAAAAAGTAGGAAAAGAAGAAAAGAGTTAAAAAATGAAAAGATAGAAGAAAGATTAACAAAAGTGTCGATCTCACGCCGAGAAACGGTACTATCCTTATTGCACTCGCGATGATAAAGCTAATTGCAGTTTTATGTTTTTCTTTTAAACAAATGAGAATTTCGAAAAAAACGCTCTGATATAAAATAGATAATTAAAAAATCTTTTACTTAGCAGAGCGTTTTTTTTTTCGAAAATCTTCTTTGTTTAGAAGAAAAATGAAAAGCTACAATCATAAGAACCAGTTCTTAAAGGGAAGATTAGATGGGAGAGCATGCACGATCTTCAGAAAAATTGAAGAGATCCTAAGGGAAAAAAGACCATTCGGTAGCCCAAATGGAAGTAGATTTAATTTTCAAGATAATAATATTGATAATATTTTTTTATTAATCAAAAAAATTTCAATTAGATTTTAACGTATGATTTTTATTGTAATCATCACAATTAAAGTTTACACATTTATTACATTCAATTCCGCCCCGAGGGCAAAAAAAAATACCTAATGTAAAAGCCTCTATATAAGCTTATGTATCAGTACATTATCACTACATGTATTTGTATACTTATATTTGAATATAGATATACAAATACATGGATTGAGTATGTACTAGTACATGAGCATCGATTTGGGCTTAAATTTTTTATAAGTTGCGCTATCAAGACGCCTGCAATAGTTAGATTTTTATGAAATCTACTAAAAACAGGATTACGGAGTTTGGTGCAGGAGGGCCACCAGGACAACGACGTGCAGACAAGATGATAAAAAAAGAGAAGAAAGATAGAAAGTTTAAATAGAAAAAGAAATAATTTATCCATTTAATATATAAAAGCAAAACATGAAAAAATTTTGAAAGAGACATAAGCTGACATCTGAAAATTTTTTTTGTTTTTATAAAAAATCAATTTTAAATACATGTAATATTAAAATGAAAATTAATTTAGCAGGTATATAATAATTTTAAGAATTTCGATGACAAATAAATTATTGCAAAAAAAAATTAGGAAAAAAACTGACATGTGGAAATCTAAAAAAATTAAAAATGTAATTTTTTTAAAATAATTTTTCCAAACATGCTATTTAAAGTTTATAAAAATCGAAAAATTGACAGACATCAGTTAACTTGAGAATCATTAATATCTTCATTGTTTTAATATTCTTCAACAGAAAAATAGCAGCAGACGTTATGGATATTTTACCAATGATGATGGTGGAAACAAAAAGCAGTACGGCAACTCTAGTCGTCATTTCGATAACCGTGAAAAACTTTTAAATGTATCTAGTTCATACAGCTGGGGTACAATGAGATTCTGTGACTACTGTATTTGTACTTGTGCAAACAAGCCATCGCGCTCGCCACATGTCACTACTGCTGTTAGTTTTAGAGACCAAGTTTCAGATATCGAAAACAACAAGTAGGTATTTCTTGATTATAAATATTTAAGAAAAAAATGAACAAAATAATTGAAGACATTTTGTAGAGCTGTTGTAGATGTTAGGTTTGTGAAGAAAGATGGAGTGATTCACATTCAAATCTTAGAGGGTGAAGTTCTACCTTACGGTGGAATTGGAAATGATTCGTGGAAGGAATTGGACAAATTTTATTACGATGAATCATCTGAATACTTCTACAACAATGATCGTCTTGGTGGTCGAATTATTTATCAAAGGGGAATGGATTATGCTCGCCCGGATATAATGAACTTGAACGATGTAATGGCGCCAGAAAAGCATGTCGTCACCGGGGTCCGATTTAGATATGCCGGAGATTTGCTCAACCATACTACGCATAAGCAAAGTCCAATTGAATTACAAATTCGAGTGACATCTCTTGATTTTCCGAGGGGAAAATTAATTAATCTAGATCAATCATCATGGATATCACCTAAAGAAAAAATTCTCAAGTAATATTTGACCTTTACTTCTTTTGAATTGCTCATGTTCATAATTTTTATTTTAATTATTAAATCGTTTGTTTCAGAGATGAATTGATATTAGAAAACCCAGACAATCCTAAATATGTGAAATCAAATACTAATCCGATTATAACGTCAAATAAATTCGTTAAATTCCGAGCTTCTGATTTGAAGAAAGATGCTGGGCAGTCAACTGTGCCATTCTTTGAAGGTCGTGGTCTCAAATTAATTGATAAATTTCTTTTGGGTGGAATTGGTCTTATTCATCGCGGTCATCCTGGGTCTGGTGGACACCTTGCTATGAAGATTTTTGGCTTTGATATGTCGCCTTCTTTCAATATCATCGACGATACTCCTGAAAAATTATTGAATTAAATTTCAAACAAGTCTAAATAGAGTTATTGATGAAAAAAAAGTGTTGGAAACTGACGTTGAGTAGTCAGAAAAATACTCAAAAAAATTTCATAGAGTTTGAATAATTGTTATTTTACTATTTTCTATCGATTGATATAATAAATTACTTTTTTACGTAAAATTTCGTATTATTCATTCAAAAATAAATAAATAATGAAACATACCAAAAAATTGAATTAAATTTTGTAACCATTGTTATCGCATCCACGGCCTAAAATTCTGTAATCAGTGACGTTCGAATTTATTTATAGTGATGACAACTATCCACATTTACTATTACAACAGAGAAATATTTCCTATACGAAGTTTTTGAGCAGTATAACTTGTACCACGTAGACAAAAAATTTAAGAACAGTATAACTGCGTCGAATTTAAAGTTAAGTTTTGTTTTCTAAAAAAATTATTTTTCTGAATAATTTAAAACTTCTGTAGGGAGTGAAAATAAATAATCAAGACCAATAAAAATATCAAGAATGATATTAAAGGGAATTCTTACCCTTTTAACTGTTTTTTATCTTCAAAATGGTGTCATATCAGATTCTCAGGAAGTTTTATTTGAAACTACTGATATAAATTCTATTAAAAAATTTATTGAAGAAAACTATAATGCATCCCGCAGTGATTTTTCAGTGTTTAAAAATTCAACTTCGGATGAAAAAAACAAAACAGCTGGAGACTTTCACCTGAAAATGACAACACTGGTTGAAAAGTTATCAAAAATGATATCGCGCGATGAACGCTATGATCTTTATTGGTGGGATAATGAAGTAGTAAAAAGATTAAAACCTAATATGGTCGGTTATAAGGACCCTATTAATATGTTCTATTTAAATGGTCGACTAAAAACTGTACGCAAGGCGATTGACTATGATGTAAGCCAATTATCCTACCTTTTCTTAACTTTTGATCCAAATACCAGGAACGAAAATTACTGTATGCATGCTTGGGCATTAAATTGGTATTCCGTAAATCATGATAATTTCCAATCCGAATTACATCCATCGTACACTGATATACTTGACTTTGACAATATTCGCCAAGTCTTTTATGATTTATTATTGCACTTGTATAATGAAGAAAAAAGAGTAAGTACAAATTTTAAAAATAAAAATGTAATTTAAAAAAAAAAATAACATAATCAATTAAAAGTTTAAGAATACCATTAAATATTATGAAAATTAATGACATTAAAGTTAACTGTCACTTGACAATTTTTTAATTTTTTTTCAACAAATAAATATGCTTCAAAAAATTATTTTTAAAAAATTGCATTTGTAGTTTTTTAAAAATTTCTAAATGTCAATTTTTTTTTTCCATAATTTATTTGTTGTAAAAATTCTTAAAATTATGAATTATCTACTAAGTTAATTTATATGAAAATTAAGTAAGCCGACATCTAAACATTTTTAGAATTTTTTTTTTATTAATAAAATTATTACAAAAAAATTAAATGAAAAAATTCCACAAGTAAAAAATTTGAAAAAACTATACGTGCAATTTTTTAAAAATATTTTTTTTTATTAATTCGATTAATAAAAAATTTTTCGATGTCGGCTAATTTTAATTTTATTTAAATATTTACACTGTTATTTAATTAATCTATTTTATTTGCAGGAAGACAAGAAATACGATTACTGTCAACAGTATTCATCTTTCCATCAAGAGTTGTACAATGTATACAGACAAGTTGTAATAAAAAGTTTCCAAGAGTTTAGTGTGAGATATTTCTCCACTGCGGGACTGGCCATTTGTGGTGAAGGTTTGTACCAAATATGTTTATTATTTTGTTGTATGATTGTTTATTTTCAATTTCATTTAATTATTAGAACCAGAAGCCTATATGTGGGAACTCAAACGGATGGAGAAAAACTTATTCAAGTCATTGAAGATAATAATGGAGTCAACCAAAGAAGTTTTGCATAACATGACATATTACACGTATCCGTGTGATCCGACATATTATGACTACAGTAATAATTCACAAAAAAAATATTTCTATCACTAAAAGGCAAGTAGCATAATAAAATATTAAATAATTTCAATTTTCGATTCAGTGAATGAAGAAAGAAACCTTGAATTAGAGAAAATGGTGCAGACGATAATAATTGCAGAAAAAGATTTGAGCACCACGCAATCGTGCAGTCATAACTGTAACTTGTACTCAATAAAAGATACTATAAATAAGACAGAGTGTAATGAATTTTATGACTGTCAATATATTACGCCCAGTTACCAGATCACTGAATTGGTAAGTATTAAAATTTTCCAAGGATAATATCTGTAACACTGAAATCAGCTGACATCTGACATTTTATTTTGTTTTTATAGAAAATCAATTTAAAAAAAAAAACTTATTTTTAAAAAATTTGCACTTGTAATTTTTTTAAATTTCGAGATATTGAATTTTTTTAGTTACCATTTTTTCATTGAAATTTAAAGGCTATAAAAATCGAAAAAATTGACAGATGTCAGTTAATTTGAAAATCATTAATATCTTCATCAATTTGATATTCTTCAACAGAAAAATAGCAGCAGACGTTATGGATATTTCACCGGTTACGATGGTGAATACAAAAAGCAGTATGGCGACCCTCGTCGGCATTCCGATAACCAAAAACAATCTTCAGATGTATCTAGTTCATACAACTGGGGTACAATGAGATTCTGTGACTACTGTATTTGTACTTGTGCAATCAAGCCGTCACACTCGCCACATGTCGTTACTGCTGTCAGTTTTAGAGATCAAGTTTCGGATATTGGAAGCAACAAGTGAGTATATTACAATTATGAATAATGTCATTGAATTTGACAGACATTAGAAATTTCTTTATAATTTAATAGCAATCAAATTATTGCTAAAAAAATTTAATAAAAAAGTTTCATATGTGGTAATTAGAAAAAATTATAAGTGGAAATTTTTATGGTAATTGATTTGTTAAAACATTTAAACAAATAGACAATTATCGGCTTATCTTAGTATCACTTATAAGTATTTAAAAAAATGAGCAAGATAATAAAATGTACATTTTGTAGGGCTGTTGTGGGTCTTAAATTTGTAAAGAAAGATGGCATGATTCACATTCAAATCGCAGAAAGTGAAGTTCTTCCTCACGGTCAAGTAACATATCAAGTGTGGAAGCCATTGGAAGAATTTATTTACAATGAAACTACTAAAGAATACTGTATCTTAAAAAATAATGAGTCCCAAATTCCACTTGAGTTGGGAGTTGATTATGGACGTCCAGATATAATGAACTTGAACGATGTGAGGGCACCAGAAAAGCATGTCATCACAGGAGTCCGTTGGCGATTCGCCGGAGATTCTCTTGAATTTCCCAAGCGAAAACAAGGTCCAATTGAATTACAAGTTCGAGTAACATCTCTTGATTTCACAAGAGGAAAATTAATTAATCTCGATCAATCATCATGGATCACTCCTGAAAAACAATTTCTCAAGTAATATATTTTTTTACCTTTTCTGAAATTGTTTAACTTCTTGACTTTAATTTTAATTTTATTTCAGAGATAAGTTGATATTAAAAAATCCAGATAATCCTAGATTCGCGATTCAAACTACTGACTGGAATTTCGAAAGACGAAATGATCCTGAGTACGGGCTATTAAAAATTCATTCCACTATCACGACAAATAAATTTGTTCGATTCCAAGCATCTGATTTGAAGAAAGATGCTGGACAGTCAACTGTGCCATTTTTTGACGGCCGTGAAACTATGATGCATAAAAGCCTTTTGAGTGGAGTCGGTCTCGTTCATCGCGGTCTTGCTGGTTCTGGTGGACACCTTGCCTTAGAAATTTTCGATTTTGATATGTCGTCTTATTTCAATGCCATCGACGATACTTCTGGAACATTATTGAATTAATTTATAAACAAGTCTAAATCGATTTATTGATAAAAAACATGTGTTGGAATCTGACGTTGATTAGTCAGAAAAATACTCAAAAAAAAATTTAATCGAGTTTGAATAATTGTTATTTTACTATTTTCTACCGATTAATGTTATAAATTAATTTTATACGTAAAATTTCGTATTATTAATTCAAAAATAAATAAATAATGAAACATACCAAAAAATTGAATTAAATTTTGTAACCATTGTTATCGCATCCACGGCCTAAAATTCTGTAATCAGTGACGTTCGAATTTATTTATAGTGATGACTACTATCCACATTTATATTACAACAGAGACCTATTTCCTATACGAAGTTTTTTGATCAGTTTAACTTGTACCACGTAGATAACAAATCTAAGGACAGTATAACTGCGTCGTATTTAAAGTTAAGCTTTGTTATTTAAAAAATTGTATTTCTGAATAATTTAAAACTTCTGTAGGGAGTGAAAATAAATAATCAAGACTAATAAAAATATCAAGAATGATATTAAAGGGAATTCTTACCCTTTTAACTGTTTTTTATCTTCAAAATGGTGTCATATCAGATTCTCAGGAAGTTTTATTTGAAACTACTGATATAAATTCTATTAGAAGATTTATCGATGAAAACTATAATGCAACCCACAGTGATTTTTCAATGTTCAAAAATTTAACTTTGGATGAAAAAAACAAAACCGCTGGAGACATTCACCTGAAAATGACAACACTGGTTGAAAAATTATCAAAAATGAAATCGAGCGATGAACACTCTAATACTTTTATGTGGGATTATGCAGTATTAAAACAATTAAAGTCTAATGTGGCAGCTTATAAGGACCCTATTGATATGTTCTATATAAATGGTCGACTAAAAACTGTACGCAAGGCGATTGACTATGACGTATTCCGATTATCCTCACTCAGTTCTATAAGTAACAAGAAAACAAATTACTGTTTGCATGCTTGGGCATTAAGCTGGTATTCTGTAAATCAGCCTATATTCGGATTCCGATTACATGAAGAGTACGTTAATTTAGATCAATTTGACAATATTCGTCAAGTTTTTTATGATTTAATATTGCACTTTTCACGTGAAGAAAAAAGTGTAAGTACAAATTTTTCAATTAAAAATTTAATTGAAGAAAAATAAAATAATCAATTAATAATTTATCAATACCATTAAAATATTTACACTGTTATTTAATTTATATGACATTAAATTTAGCTGTCACTTCACAATTGTATTAATTTTTTTTAATAAATAAATTATAGAAAAAAAAATATTTAAAAAATGGACTTGTAGAAATTTCAATAAATTAAAAATGCAATTTTTTAAAAATAATTTTTTAGAACAAATTTTTTTGTTCAAAAAATTAAAAAATTATCAAGTTTTAGCTAACTTTAATGTAATTTAATTTATCTATTTTGATTTGCAGGAAAACAACAAATACGATTACTGTAAACGAATTTCTTCATTCCATCAAGGACTGTACAATATATACAAGCAAGTTATTGTTAAAAGTTTACAAGAGTTTAGTGTGAGATATTTCTCTATAATGGGACAGGCAATTTGTGGTACCAGTTTGCACTAAATATCTATGACACTGAAGTTAGCAGAAGTCTAAAAATTTTTGATTTTTTTTTTTTTTTAATTAAATTGCAACTAAAAAAATATTTTTAAAAAATTGCACTTGTAGTTTTTCAAGTTTTTTACATGTCGGCTAACTTTATTTTCATTTTATTAACTGTTAATAAATGATTTTTTAACATCATACGATTTAATAAATTATTTATTAAATGTTAATAAAATATGACACTGAAGTTAGCAGAAGTCTAAAAATTTTTGATTTTTTTTTTTTTTTGAACTACAACTAAATATATATTTTTAAAAAATTGCACTTGTAGTTTTGTAGGTTTTTTTTCATAAGAATTTTTTTTTTAATTGTTTAATTGAAATTTCTTCGATAAAAAATTTCTAAAAATTTTGAAATGTCAGCTAACTTCATTTTCATAAATATGTTTATAATTTTATTATGTGATTATTTATTTTCAATTTCATTTAATTACTAGATTCACAATCCAATATGGCGGAACTTAAATGGACGAAGAAAGACTTATTTAATTCATTGAAGACAATAATGGAGTCAACCAAAGAAGTTTTGCACAACACGACATATTATATGCATCCGTGTGATCCGACATATTTTGAAAACACTCGTAAATTACATAAAAAATATTTATATCACTAAAAGGCAAGTAACATAATAAAATATTAAAGAATTTCAATTTTCGATTCAGTGAATGAAGAAAGACACCTTGAATTAGAGAAAATGGTGCAGACGATAATAATTGCAGAAAACGATTTGAGCACCACGCACTCTTGCAGTCATAATTGTAACTTGGACTCAATAAAAGATACTATAAATAAGACAGAGTGTAATGAATTTTATGACTGTCAATATATGAAGTCCAGGTACCAGATCACTGAATTGGTAAGTATTAAAATTTTCCAAAGAGAATATCTGTAACACTGAAATCAGCTGACATCTGACATTTTATTTTGTTTTTATAGAAAATCAATTTAAAAAAAAAAACTTATTTTTAAAAAATTTGCACTTGTAATTTTTTTTTAAATTTCGAGATATTGAATTTTTTTAGTTACCATTTTTTCATTGAAATTTAAAGGCTATAAAAATCGAAAAAATTGACAGATGTCAGTTAATTTGAAAATCATTAATATCTTCATCAATTTGATATTCTTCAACAGAAAAATAGCAGCAGACGTTATGGATATTTCACCGGTTACGATGGTGAAAACAAAGAGCAGTATGGCGATCCCGATCGGAATTTCGATAACCAAAAACAATCTTCAGATGTATCTAGTTCATACAACTGGGGTACAATGAGATTCTGTGACTACTGTATTTGTACTTGTGCAATCAAGCCGTCAAGCTCGCCACACGTCATTACTGCTGTCAGTTTTAGAGATCAAGTTTCGGATATCGAAAACAACAAGTGAGTATATTACAATTATGAATAATGTCACTGAATTTGACAGACATTAGAATTTTTTCTATAATTTAATAGCAATTAAATTAATGCTAAAAAAATTTAATAGAAAGTTTCGTATGTGGTAATTAAAAAAAAATTATAAGTGGAAATTTTTATGGTAATTGATTCGTTGAAACATCCAAACAAATTGACAGTTGTCGGCTTATCTTAGTATCATTTATAAATATTTAAAAAAATAAGCCAGATAAGAGAACATACATTTTGTAGGGCTGTTGCGGATCTTAAGTTTGTGAAGAAAGATGGCATGATTCACATTCAAATCTCAGAAAGTAAAGTTCTACCTGGTGGTGAAGTTGGATATGAAGTGTGGAAGCCATTGGAAGAATTTACTTACAATGAAACTACTAAAAAATACTACGTCTTAAAAAATAATAAGTCCCAAATTCCACTTGAGTTGGGAGTTGATTATGGACGTCCAGATACAATGAACTTGAACGATGTGAGGGCACCAGAAAAGCATGTCATCACAGGAGTCCGCTGGCGATTTGCCGGAGATTCTCTTGAATTTCCTAAGCGAAAACAAGGTCCAATTGAATTACAAGTTCGAGTGACATCTCTTGATTTTACAAGAGGAAAATTAATTAATCTCGATCAATCATCATGGATAACTCCTAAAAAACAATTTCTCAAGTAATATATTTTTTTATCTTTTTTGAAATTGTTCAACTTGATGACTTTAATTTTAATTTCATTTCAGAGATGAGTTGGTACTAGAAAATCCAGATAATCCTAGACATCCGCGTCGAAGTGCTGGATGGATATTCGAAGACCGAAATGATCGTGAGTACGGGCAATTAAAAATTCATTCCACTATCACGACAAATAAATTCGTTAAATTTCGAGCATCTGATTTGAAGAAAGATGCTGGACAGTCAACTGTGCCATTCTTTGATGGTCGTCAAACTGTAATGTATAAAAGTCTTTTGGGTGGAGTCGGTCTCGTTCATCGCGGTCCTCCTGGTTTTGGCGGACACCTTGCCTTAAAAATTTTCGATTTTGATATGTCACCTTATTTTAACGTCATCGATGATAATTCTCATCCTTCATTGGATTAATATATTTTGATAAATTTTTACTTTTGATAGTGAAAGAATTCAAAAAAGAGCAGCAATAATTTATCATTATTTATATTAATAATATTTATTATTATTTATATTACTAATATTTATTATTATTCTATCATTTATTCATTTTATTGTGCGTACTTTGCTGCATTTCAATACATCAATTAAAAATAAAATCATTTACAATAAAATTTAATTAGTATAAAATAATAATTTTTCTTATAAACTTTTTATATCACAAATGAAAAAAAATAAATAAATAATTATCATAGATATTTTCAAGACATTATGTACAATCAACATACACACAAGATATATATAATATATTATTCATATAGTTATACCTGTTACGTTTTACTTATATATTTAATTAAGTATAAAATTAATTGGAATACATTAGTCAATAATCCTACCGTAAATGATATATCACCAGTTTACTTCTGCCTTAAATTTACAATCTATCTTTTTGTTCCTTTTAATATAAAAAAACTCTACTGTATTAATATTTAAAATTAAACTTACATTCACTGGGAAACTGCTAATTATAATACTTATAGTTAATGAATATAAAAATTATATAAAGTTTGAATGAATGTAAGCAATCGATACTATTCTTACAGTAGATACAGATGTAGCTAATATAATATATAGAAGTTATAAATAGAGATCTTAAATGATGAATGAATATTAAATTCTCAGATCTTTACTATAAATAAATAATTAATTAGTACTAATGGATTTGTAAGAAAATTGTTGAATCCACCACTTGGTGAGATTCAGATAAAAGTTAGGTCCCTCTGGTTCATAGTCGAGGTACGTAAAATCTTTATTACTGACAGGTTTTGCGGGTTCTATCTGAGTGCCTTCGTGCCATTCATTGAAAGAAGTTATGGAGATAACTTTAGCACCGCTGTTGATTCCGTTCTTCCAAGCGACTTCGTAGTATTGTCCATGACGTCGGTGTCTGATATTCTCAGCATTCCACGCTCTGACCTATGAATGAACCACTCAATAAATAAATAAATGAATAAATAAATAAAAAAAAATTTTTTTCCAACCAACTGTTGAATGAAAAAATTACTTGAGTGTCAATGTAGCCAGGGCCTAAGCTAGGGATGAACATCAAGCCATTTTGTGCGGCGAATTTATTCAAATCTTTCCAATTTTTCCAAGTACTTCCATAGCTGAACCCGTTGACAGCAAAGTAAGTGTAGAATCCGTCAAAGTGTGACTTTTTAATGTGACTGCGGTGCTGAGAGTCTACCAAAAGTCCGATGTAGACTGCATCAATCTCCGTTCCTCTCAACGTCAAATTCCCCCTTTCTGACAAAAGTTCCCACCAGGCGCTCGATGGGAACAAGTAAGAGTCATAGATGTAAATCACCGGAAGCAGAGGTCCGCTGCAATGACAATTGTTAATTTAATGAAATCTAAGATGTTTAGTTCTACTTCTGTAATATTAAATAAATAAATAAATTACTCGTTGTTTCTCTTCGCGCGGTGAAGTGCCGGATGTGAAGCGTAGTGCCCGAACAAGTACTTGATATGTTGGATTAAATTTATAGGATTTCGACCAGGATAAGGCTCAATATGTGGAGCTATTTTTAGATTATATCGATGAGCGGCATCCAACAAATCAGCCATCACAGAGTCTGTGTTGTCGGGTGTGTTTGGTGGTGTCCAAGAGACAACAAGCACTCCAACGCCTGTTTCCCTCAATTGTCTCATATGTAGGTCTATCACCTAATAAATAAAAAATAGATAAATGTCATTGCAGTTTAATAAATTGTTTATTAATTTACGACAATAAGTACCTGAGGATCATTGGAGCTGTAACAACCGATACTGGGATAATAGCTGGCGCCGATATCAGCTGGCGGACGGTGTCTACCCTCCGGAAAGACTCTCTTGTCATTTTTCTTCCAGTTGGGAAGATAATCGTGGTTCCAATGCTTCCACACCCCATCGTACGCCAGCGAACGGTACCAGGGGTAGTAAAATATGTGGATATTATAATTAATATCAATCTGCTTGGTGTCATTGATCATCAGCAAGGGCAATATCTTGCTCCTCATTTTCCATGACAACCCCGTAATTTTATTCCTCGTCTCGGTATTTTTAATATCTTGATCTTCATTTTGGCTGTCACTGTTATTTAAAATTAATGACTGCAAGTTATTAATAAATAGTGAGGAATTATCTAAATGCCGATTATGTGATATCGATCCAAAGGGCATAGCACTGCTCCATTCTACCCTCGCAGTCGTTCCAGTATTCGACGAATGACATTTTGAGGATTCTAACGGTGTTAATTTAACTATTATAACCATTGCCATCAGTGTCGATAACACAAAGACCATCAAAGATAAATAAAAGCATCGTCGAAGTGACACTGAACTTATCACCGATCCCAGCATCATTTTTAGTCCTCACTTTTTTTTAACTCAGTAACTAAAATAAATAAAAATTTTTTTTTATTTGACAACTGTTAAAATTATAATAATAAGAAAAAAACAAAAATAAAATACATTTTTAAAAGTCAACAATTGAAAAATTTAAATAAAATAAAAGTCATTGTTATTAATTTTAAAAATTATCTAAAACTTTAGTTGTTGACAATTACCCAATCCAACTGTTATCAGTCATTTAATTATCTTAGCAACCGCATACCACATATATTTATAAATAATGATATATGTTATGTTGAAAAAAAGACAGAGACAGGGAAGTAAATCCTACCCCCACTTTACTTCTATCTCCTACTGTCTCCTTTGTCTGTCGTTCGGTGATGGCGCTCTTTTCAATTTAAACACATACCTATAACTGCAGATAAATATACATATAGTTAAGTATACAAGTGTTGGTGTGAATTAAACTATACTGCATTACACACACACTTATCTGTTACTCCATCATCCCCTCCAGTTGTCAGTTGGAAATCCTGCGTGCATTAACTATAGATAAAAGATATTCGGCATACGTATACGCAGGCATTACGATCAGATCATTCGATCATTTGACACTATTCACGCATATATAGATTAAATGTATATTAAGTAAAAAATACTACCTCACCATAGTAGCATCAAGCATCAATATTTAATTATGCTGTTTAAAATTAAACAAGTACTTAAACTGAATAATAAATAAGAGGTAAACAATAAAACTGACTTTTGTTAACAGTGTGTGATAATCTACTGACTGATATTAATTATTAAAATTGCAGTTCAAGAGGAATTACATATTGTACTGGTAACCTAACAGCACCAGACCACCAGATACTGGTTGACGTTACATGTGTGTGTATGAAAAAAAAATATATGTATAATAAAGGGGTTTTTAGTTAGTGGCATACTATCATACCGACGTCATCTGAACGTAAATTTACTTAGGTATAAATGTGTGGATTAGATATTATTAAATACTCGTTCAAATGTATAATAATAGTGGTTAACAATTGAAGTGGTTTTATTTAAGACCAAAATATATATTTTTTAATTATTACGTAAATTAAGCGACTTGCTAAAATTACTATGCTCTTATTGAGAAGAAATAATTAAATATGAAATTTTTCAATTCAACTTTATTGTTAAATAATTATTTTGTGTACTGCAAATGTAAATAGTGCAAGGTATTGTTTGTAGGTTGTATCATTTAAATTGTCGGTAAATTAGTTGTTGGATTGATATAATATTATATAGTTTTAATTGATATTTCAGTGGGATAACCTTGACATTTTAAATTAAAATTGTTGGTGTCAGTGTGTGTGTGTGTTGCTCAAACATACTGTGGTAGAGTGAATTACTATTGTTTACTCTTTTATTATTATTTTATATATTTACTATTTGATTGATTAGAACTATATTGAAATGCCGCTTTTTGGTAAAAAAGATTCTAACAAGAAATTAAAAAAAGATGGAAAGGATGATAAAATGTCATCTGTTGATGATAAATATACACTCAAAGAACTTTTGGGAACGTGAGTAATTTTTATTAAAATTAATTTAGCAGATATTTGATAATTTTAATAAAATTTTTAACAAATAAATTATGATAAAAAAATGGACATGTAGAAATTTTATAAAATTGAAAATGTAATTTTTTTTAAATAATTTTTCGGTACAAATTTGTATGTTAAAAAATTGTCAAGTTACTGCTAACTTTGATGTCATGTATTTTTTTTTTTTTTTAATATATAAATATTAAATTTTAAAATAAACACTGTGTTACTTGGTATAAATGCAAGTACCAAGTACCAATGTGGCATTGTTACATAAGTTTTTGATATTATTTAAGAAATGATGTAAAAAAATAATATACTGCATAATGTATAGAGACAATAAATTGTGTAATAATATTTTACAGAGGCGCTTTCTCCGAAGTTAGACTCGCCGAGAGCAAGGAGAAACCTGGACAAATGTATGCCGTTAAAATAATAGATAAAAAGGCCCTGAAGGGAAAAGAAGATTCGTTGGAAAACGAAATAAAAGTACTAAGAAGGTAGTAGAGGATTTTTAAAATCCTACCACAGAATTATTTTAAATCTGTATGGCTAACATATGTTTTATTTTTATTTTATCATTTACTCCAAATTTATCCATTTAAATAATTATTTATTTACTATTACTATTACTTAATGTCATTAATTAATTATTCCGCTTGTCAAATATTCTATAGTATTTGTTTTTATTTTCATTTGTTTAATGCATGTAATATTTATTTTCTAAAACCTACGCGCTTTATATTTTATTAATAATACTTCTTATTATAAAATTAAATTAATTACTTCGCGTATCGTTATTTATAATGTATATTTTGCACCTGCCTCAGTTATATTTATTCATTTATATTAATTAATTAAATCAATTATTTACGTCTAAACTCTCTATAATTTTGTATTATCTGTAGAAGTAGAATAGCTCGAATCTTTATAAAAATAACTGCTATGACTCAGTGGCATTTTTCATTATTTACATAAATATATTTATGTTTTTTTTTCTATCCGTGAAATGTTGAAATCGTAATTATATCAGTTGCACGTACATACTATATGTACGCGCTTGATATAAAATAAAATAAAATAACTTTATATAAATTAAAATTTTATTTTAAAAAAGTAAAAAAAAAAAAACTAACAGTCGTGACTATTGAATATCGATATCGAAATCATCTCGTATCTTATGTATCATATAACAGCACTATCATTGCGTTACTATTATGTATTTTTATTACTTCAAACTCCGATAAAAAAATCTTATATATTTCTGGGTTAAGAAATCCCGTCCAGACAACTATTATAATTATTATATATTTTTAATTTATCATTCTGTTATGTCTTTCACCTGTGCATTACCTGTTATACCTGTTTATTTATCGTGAATTTAAATTATTTAGACGCCTAAGTCCCCATAGGCATGGATAAGTCCTACAAATAATTAATTATTATTGTTATTATTATTATAATCACATTAAGTAGTCACTTCCCATATTATGTAATTAGAATCACGAATTAAAATTAATATTTATTAAAAATTTTTTCTATTCTCTAACTACCGAATTAGAGATAATAATTAATAGCGAAGGTAGAGACACCGTGGAGGAATTTTTTTTAATGTAATTGTGTATGGTGTTATTGTAATTCGTAGGTTCAGTGAAACAGTGTCACCACAGAGTGGTGATGGACCGATCAAGTCCAGTAATAGTGGCGAAAGAGGATGGTAAGTGAGGGCCCATTTTTACGGGAATCACCTGCCTATACCACTATTTTAATATATTATTTTATTTATTTATTTATTTATCACTACACATACATTTTTTTTTTTATTAATTAAATCATTTGTCATTATTGATTTAACCATTACACGAATAACAAACGCTATCGTCATATTTACCGATAAAAAACAATTACCATTGACGTGTGACTATTTGTCGCTTCAAATTAATCTTTTAAATTACCTTGATAAATTTTTTTATATTTTTTTATTACATTAATTTTGTTTATTTGATACTGTAAATACAAAAAACAAGTAGAATATATATATATATAATTTATTGTAAATTATATTTATAATTATAAATAAAAAAAAAAGTACAGTTACAACGCATATAATTACGATAAATGCATGATTCAAAATAAATGTTACAGCGTTATATTATTTAAAATAAATTTTAATTGATCATTCGCTCCGATTCATATGTACTGGGTGTAAGATAATATATTATAAACATTTGATGATAATCTGAATTTATTCATCATGTTTATAGTTTATATTTATTATAAGAGTAATAATAATGCATCAATAAAATGAATTAATTTTTCTGCATGCTCAAGCACGTAATCAAGACGAATGTTTATTTTTTTTTGCTTACATCGACGTTTGAGTGAGTTTATAAATTAATATAATATAATATATTTATGTTATTTTATACTTATCTTTGGATGATTTTATTTGAGAAGCCATCACTTATCAGAGTACAAACTTGCATTTTTTTAATCAGCCTGCTTGACAATTTCCTCATATTTAACGCTTTGCATTTTATGTTTTCAATATTACTGGCTATTTACAATATCTGTTAGTGCATGTAATGCTTTTATAATTTTCTGGTCTATTTTTGTTATCGATTATGCTATTTTTTATTATTAATAAAATGGTAAGCTAATTAATAAAATGTAATGATAATTAAATTAGCCGACGTTTAATAATTTTTTTATTTTATTCTAAAAGTTAAAAAATAATTTAGAAATTTTCTATTTTAATTTTTTTCAATAAAAATAATTATTAATTTTTTTCAATAAAAATCATTATTAATTTTTTTCAATAAAAATCATTATTCATTTTTTTCAATAAAAAAATTTATTACAATTTTAAAAAGTTCAGCTAATTTAATTTTCATTAAAATGTAATGCTCGATTATAAAACAATAGTTTTATGTTAAAAAAAAAAATAAATAAATCAGAATGAACTTCTAGTTAAAAATAATTGTCTCTAATTTAAGTAGTTTTTTTTAAATTTCTAATGAAAATAATTAATAAATTTTTGTGATTGTTCCAGGCTAACACATCCAAATATAGTTCAACTGTTGGAGACCTTCGAGGACAAGCACAAAGTTTATTTAGTGATGGAGCTGTAAGTATTTGAAAAAAAATAATTCTCAATTTTTAATTGAATTATTAATTGCTCAATTGATTGCAGGGTAACCGGAGGAGAATTGTTCGACAGAATCGTCGAGAAAGGTTCTTACACGGAGAAAGACGCGTCTGGACTTATAAGGCAAGTCCTCGAGGCTGTGGATTACATGCACGAGCAAGGCGTCGTACATCGTGATCTCAAACCCGAGAATCTCCTTTACTACAGTCCTGATGAAGACAGCAAAATTATGATAAGCGATTTTGGGCTCTCAAAAATGGAAGACTCTGGAATTATGGCGACGGCTTGTGGTACTCCGGGATATGTTGGTATGGCAAATTTTTTCTACGTCCTCGGGGTTTATTTTTTACGATTATGACGAATGATAACGATGCCGTTAACAATAACGAGGTTGTTTTTACAGCTCCTGAAGTATTGGCGCAAAGGCCGTACGGGAAAGCTGTCGACGTTTGGAGTATAGGAGTAATATCTTATATTTTACTCTGTGGATATCCACCTTTTTACGACGAAAATGATGCTAATCTTTTTGCTCAAATTCTAAAAGGTACTGCTCGTTGGTGTTGGTAAATAAAAAATAACTCATTTATAATGAAACTAAAATTGACAGACATTAAAAATTTTTTTATAATTGTATGGCAATAAAACTATTATAAAAAAAATTTAATAGGAAAATTCCACATGTAAAAATTAATAAAAATTAATAGTGGAATTTTTCAGAAGTATTTTTTTTAATTAAAATTGATTTTTCATAAAAATTAAAAAAATTGAAAATTGTGAGCTAATTTCAATATCATAATTTAATGACGCTGAAGTAGATTGACATTAAAAATTTTTTTATAATTTTATGGCAATGAAATTATTATAAAAAAAATTTAATAACGAAATTCCACATGTAAAAATTAATAATAATTAATAGTGGAATTTTTCAGAAGTATTTTTTTTAATTAAAATTGATTTTTCATAAAAATAAAAAAAAATTGAAAATTGTGAGCTAATTTCAGTATCATAATTTAATGACGCTGAAGTAGATTGACATTAAAAATTTTTTTATAATTTTATGACAATATAATTACTGTAAAAAAATAACTACTAGTAAAAATTTTTAGAAGCATTTTTTTAATTGTAATTTATTGCAAAAATTAAAAAAAAATTTTTAATAACATAAATTCTGATAATTTTTCAAATTATGTAACAAACAGCGGATCAACTTTCACTTATATTGATTCTATGCTATAACAATTTTCCATGTATGAGTACAAGCATATATATTTATATATTAAATATTTAAATACATTTGTATATATATAAAATATATGTAAGGAATAATTTAATACCAGTGAAAGCTAATAAGACTGTTACAGGTGAGTTTGAGTTTGATTCGCCTTACTGGGATGACATAAGCGACTCAGCCAAGGATTTTATCCACAAACTTATGTGTGTCAAAGTCGAAGATAGATACACTTGTAAGCAGGCTCTGGCGCATCCATGGTAACTTAAACACATATTGAATCATCCTCATTAATTTTTTTTTTATTTTTTTTTTCACCAACAACCTCTAAAAAAAATTTACACTTGTCATATATCCAGGATATCCGGTAACGCAGCGAGCAATAAGAACATCCATGGTACTGTATCAGAACAACTTAAAAAAAATTTTGCCAAGTCAAGGTGGAAGGTTAGTATTAATTTATTATTAGCACCGCTGATTGTGGTTGTGTTTACTTACCAGGACCAGTAGTAGGAAAGCCTTCTTGTCTCATGGTTCCAGCAAGCCTACCATGCGGCCACGGTGATACGTCAGATGCAGAGACTGGCGCTCAACAGTGGTCAGCACCACCAGCACCAGCACCAGCAGCAGCAGCAACAGCAGCAGCAGTCCCAGGACATGGAAACGACCGGGTCATCCACCGGCAGTCAAAAGGTCCCACGAACCGAGCCAACCCAGGGCAATCCTATTCGTCCTTATCGAAAGTAAGACAGCACAGTAACAAATATCAGCAGCGATTGAGATTTAATTATAATAATTCAGTACAATCAACAGCCGAATCAATGTCTAATGCTTGGCGTTCTCAACTGTATTTTCGTAATAATAAACGCTTTCAGCTATTTTGGGCTGATACACGCACTGCACTCATTAATCTCTTCCAAAAAAATGCTAAATCTCTTAAGAAAAAAAACAAACAGTTACGTTGAATTGCATTGAATCTCATTATAATGCTTATTATTTAGCGTTGATAATGCTAAAAGGGCGTATAAAAATTTTTTTTTTCTCCAATCAACTAGGGAATGTATTAATGTAAAAACCCGAAAAAAAATTCTTAAAGTCAAAAGAGCATATGTGAAAAAATAGTCAAAGTAGCTTTTAAGAACGTTCAAACGTCAAGATCTAATGAAAAAATGATTTTGAAAAAATTGAACTGAAAATATCATTATAGCTCAATTTTTTGTTAGGAGAAGCTAAAAATTTTATTTTTTTTTAGTGAATTTTCACAAAATATAAAATACGAAATTTTTTTTTTTAAAGCCAAAAAGGCGTATGTTAAAAAAATTTTTTTTTACGTTTTTTAATCAGATTTTTACTTTTATATATTCTCGTGTTGATTGAAAAAAAATTTTTTACGCCCTTTTGTCATTAGTAACGCGATTTATATTCTACAAATTTTATCATCGTTATTACTATTGTTGTTAAAACTATCTCTAATAGTTTGTTATCAAAGTACGCCTTTTTTTTTTATTATCTTTATTAGTTTTTATTTTTATTTTTTTTACTAGTAAATAAAAAATCCAAATTAATTATATGTAAATAATCATTCCCTATCTCAATTAATTAATGATAATACAACGACGATAGAATCTCTTAGTTACTATCGAATCTGTACGTACTGGTAAGGAAAAAAAAAAAAGTTTTACGTATACTTATCAATTTTGAACGGTTATATCAATAAGCAACGGGTATAAAGTTTAATAAATTGCAAATAAATAAATATAAATATATATTTAAATAAACATGTGTAATTATTAACTACAATTATACTACATAGAGTCCAGTATGATTTAAAATTTTAAAATAATAAATCCTATTGTAAATCATACTATTTTATTTATGTTAAATATATAATATACTCATTTATTTACGTTATAATAATTGATAATAAATAATGATGTACATTATTATATATGCTTAAATATGTATACATAAATCTTAATACTTAAAAATTATATGGAGTCATATGTACAGTGGAATTTAATATTAAAACTGTCCAATTGTATATGAATCTTACCAGTTTTATTGCTCTGCAAATTGTTTATCATTTTGAAATATATCTATTAATGTAAATTCTACTAAAAATAAATTTATTCAAATATATATATATCAATTAAAAATTTTTAAATTTGCTAACGGTACTCATCTGAAATAATTTTTTCCAATGTAAATACTATTATTATTATTATTGAAAAAAAAAAAAAAATATAAATTTTATTATTTTTATCTCTATTTAAATAATACGGTTTATTTTAATATAATTAATAAAAATAGTAATTACTTAAAATAAAAATTTAATTAATATTTGTAAATTTAGCCAAGCATTCGATTGAGCGATTATTTTAATCAGGTATTTTTTTATCATTATTATTATAATTAATTAATATTAATAATATAATTTTATTTTTAAATACATTTACATTATTATTTGATGTATTTGATTTGCACAAATACACATCATTAAAATATACATTATACAAAATAAAAATAATTGCAATAGAATGACAAAAGGCCATACATGATTTATATAATTTAAATGTTCAGCTGTTTTTAATATATTGGTGCAAAATAAAAGAAAAAAAAATATGTATAATTTTGTCTTATCAATAAATTTAAATCCTGAAGTCTTTATCTACACGTAAAAAAATCCTTTTAATATTTATGAATAATTGAGATGTGTAGATAAATATATTACTTGTTGAGAATTTAAATAGCGACTTAATAATGTTGCATAATAATAATTAAGCATTGTAAGCCGCCAACGCTTCTTCAAGTTTCGACACAATTTTCTGATAGAATCCAATCTGCTCAACAAGATGATTTTTCATTGATTGATTGACATGAACGTCGATCTCTGATTGAAAGTGAGTTTCTTCGGCCATCAGAGACCGAGCAATAACGTCAGTGCGACGAGAAAGCTCCCGAAGTTCTTGTGGTTCCATTTTATGCTCTGTTACTAGTCGCTCGCAGTCTTTCTTCTTTTGCACTGCGCTCTAATTAATTTAACAAACATAAATTAACTTTTCAATTAATCTAGCTCTTAAAAAATAACAATTAATAAATAAATTAAAATACTAGCAATTAAATACCTTGTGGATAGAAATAACATCCGGAAAATTATTAATAACTCCGCGATAAATATGAAATTTATCAGCGAGTGGTTCCCAGTCCAGCCGGGGCTGTTCTTCGTACAATCTTCCAATGTCATTGTAAACTTCTCCGGTTCTTCTTAGAGCATTGGTCAATGTTGAGCGACCTGGGCAGTCGGACTCCAAAGCATGACCTAGGGCTATGAAAGATTGTCCTATTTTTTGCAACTCTCGTTTGTACAAATTCTGGTACTTCTTCCCTTGATCCGTTGACATGGCCATGAAATTTTTTACCACTGGATCCAACCCGCTGATAAATCGGCTGAGTGAGTCTATTTTAATGTCAACTTTAATTGCATCAACAGCCATATCACTGCACTGAATAGCATTGAAATAATTAACTCCCAGCAATTCGTCTTTTTCGGCCTGGCGTTTTCCGGCTTTCCATCGCTTCTCATCAGTGCACATGATGAAATGCTGCCAAACGCGACTTCTAGATAAAATAGGATGTCGACATACGTAGTCAACAAACTCTTGTAACTGAGTACGACGATGTTCTATAAATTGTTCGTCATATCTTCCTGAAATTTGTTTGTCAGGAAGCGGTGGAGTTGCTATGAAACAATACTTTGCTTGCAAACGCTCGTGAAGCCAGTCAAAATGTTTGTATCTTCTTGACACTTGGATATTGTTGAACTGGAATAATAAATTACATTAAAGTTAGCAGTCAATTTACTATTTTTTAATTTTATTTGAAAAAAAAATTTTTTTCTAAAAAATTATTTAAAAAAAATTGCATTTTTCATTTTTTTAAATTTAGAAATGCCAATTTTTTTTGCCATAATTCATTTGTTATAAAATTATTAAATATATGCTACACTAATTTTCATAAAATTATGGCATTAAAGTTAGCAGTCACTTGATCATTTTTAATTTTATTTAACAAAAAAATTTATTCTAAAAAATCATTTTGAAAAAATTGTATTTATAATTTTTAAAAATTTTTAAATGTCCATTTTTTTTGCCATAATTTATTTGTTATAAAATTTTAAAAATTATTAAACATATGCTAAATTAATTTTCCTAATAATAAATGTCAATTTATGAGACATAAAATTAAGGCTAATTCCAAGCAGTGAATTAATAATAATAAAAAATAATTACCGTAGGTGTGAGCTGATAAACAATAAAACTTTTAAGGCCTTTTAACTTGGATCCTTTCTTTGGTGATGTAACGACGCACTTGTACTCCTCGCCGGTTGGTAACCAGTAGCACCTTCCGTCCTCTGTTTCTTGGACGAATATCTTCTCATCCTCGGGAATAGGCAACACCTTGGTGCCCATCAAAAATCCCTCCTCCCCGGACTTTATAAGCGTCGAGAATTTGTTGTTCTTCTTGGGGACATTTGAAACTGTTTTCTCTGGCAAAGCTGGCAGAGCATGAGCAGCAGGCGGAGAGATAAAATTATTTGATATTGGTCCACTTATGTCATCCAGGTTCGAGTATTGCTGCGACTGTTGCTGAGGATTGTACGCTGGAGTTTGACCTACCTCTGAATCATCGTCCCAGTCATCGTCCCAATAGTCGCCGGAACTTTGCTGGACCGAGGACAATGACGACACTGTCGCTGATGTCGTTGCTCCGGTTGGCTCTATTATCTGGACATACGCGGCTGGAAATAACCCAGACTGTCCCATACTGTTGAAACCCTCGCACCAGCCGTCGCCGACATTATCACGAGTTACGGTCAATATTTCACCAGCGGTTATTGATAATTCCGCCGTACCAGGTTCTCCAGAAAAATCATACACAGCTCTAACCTTAAATTTTTAATTATTAACGTTAGTAACAATCACAATAAATAATGACATTAAAGTCAGCAGTAACTTAACTAGTTTTTATTTTTTTTTTATCAAATAGATTTTTTTTCAAAAATTTAATTTTTTTATTTTTTTTACATTTCCACATGTCAATTTTTTTTCTATAATTTATCTGTTAAAAAAAATTATCAAACATCTGGTAAATTAATTTTCTTTAATAAATAAAAATACTCCAAAAAAATAAATTGAAAAAAAATTTTTTTTTAAACAAATAAATTTCTTCTGAATTATTTTTAAAAAATTAAATTTTTTTATTTTAAAACTTCTACATGTCAATTTTTTTTACTAATAATTTATTTGTTAAAAATTATCAAATTCTGCTAAATTAATTTAAAAACTTACCTGTTTGTTTTCCATAATTTTTTTTTTTCTAAAAATCTATTCCAGTCATTTAATAAAGCTCCACCCGATTTCTTCTTACTGGTTAATAATTCCAATAAATAATTACAGCAATACAATCAATTTCTGGGTATATAACAATTTAAAAACATGACAAAGAAACAAAACGACATATCAATTCTGTTGATTAAATATATATAACCTTATGAGCTTTAAAAATATACATACAAAAAATTAGCAAGTATATTTTATTAATTTTAGTCACGTTATCGAAAATATTAATTAAATTTACAATTAATAATAATTAGCGTGTTGTGTACTTGTGTTAGATATAATTTAATGTGCAATATGAAATGACACGTACGTACTTATTTACACACACCAAAAATTACTGCTACTGCTACTGTTACTGTATCTACAAGTAAGTATATTTATATATATATTCACTTATCATTACTCGAGTCTCAACAAGTACCCGAGCACTACTCTCAGTATTGGGTATTGCTCATACACATCTGGATGAATTTTTATGAATAAGCATAATATAACCTAAACTCCAAACACTATCAGCTCAGCTGACACATGAGTTGTCTACTATTCCTATGTTAAAATAAATACACACTGTACTTGCACACGCTGTAAGCTGTAATATATACTATCGTACTCACGTTTTATCACAAAGATATTATTTATTTTACAGTAACAATGATTTCTCTGCGTTGTAATTTGTTTAAAAGCAAATTTTCAAATTTATCTAAAAAAAAATTAAAATTCAGCAGCCTAACCCAGGAAGCAACACTTGAAAAAGAAACAACACTTCAAAAATGGGGTAATTATTTTTTACAATAATATGTCATTATTAAATTATGCTAAAATTGACATTAAAATCAATTTAGCAGATATTTAATAATCTTGAGAATTTTTTTAACAAATAAATCATCGCAAAAAAAAATTGACATTTAGAAATTAAAAAAAATTTTAAATCCAATTTTTTATAAATAATTTTTCTAGAAAAATTTTTTTGTTAAATGAAATTAAAAAATGATCAAGTGACTGCTGACTTTAATGACATAAAATTAACAGATATTTGACAATTTTTGATTTTTTTTAATCAATAAAAATTATAAGTAAAAAAATATTTTTAAAAAATTGCACTTAGAATTTTTCAAATTTTTTCTTTTAATTTTTTTTCAATAAAAAAATTGTAAAAATTTTTTAATTTCGGTTAATTTAATTTTCATAAGTTAACATTCACTTCACCATTTTATTTAACTAACAAATTTGTTCCAAAAAATTGCATTTTTAATTTTTTTTAAATTTCTACTTGTCAATTTTTTTTTTTTTATTTTCTCTGCCATAATTTATTTATTAAAAAAATTCTAAAAATGATCAAATATCTACTAAATTAATTTTAATACAAAAAACAATACTTGTAAAAAATTTGCTCTTATAATTTTTTTCATTATAATTAACTTATTACAAAACTCTAAAAAATTTTTAAATGTCTGCTAAATTCAGTATCATTACCAATAATTCAATTTAGAATGAACAAAATGATAAATAAGTTTTGTTATTACTTTAGGTAAACATTGGAAAGGTGTGTATCAAGATTACAAGGATGTAGCGATTGATTTAAAAAAAAATTGCAAGGAGCGACCAATCCGAGCATTGATAAAATTAGCAAGTAAGAAAAAACTAACAGCATAATAAATAATTTAAGGACTAGTATTGATTAATCGATTTGTTTTAGTGATGGGCAGCTGCTATTATTTATACCGCACCAACCCAGATGAAGCTTCATTCAAAGAAGCGTTATTGCAAAACGGGGCGCGACTGGCGTTTGTCGGCGAAAGTATACGTAACCCCGTGTCTGTAAAGCACGTGGAACATATGAGTGAATGTTTAAATGAGAATATCATCAGGAGGTTAACTTTGGGTCTAGTGTCATTTATTTGGTTGGACAATTACAGTGATCTTTGTAAGCAATATAAAACAACGTGCACCTATTTAAAGCCAAAGTATCTTGAATTTCACCAGAGGATAGTTGATGTAGGCTTCCTCGGGAAGTGGTGGGTCTTAGACCATAAAATGAAAGATTATGATATCAATGATAACGAGTTTCAATAAAAAATAGAGAGTTTCATTCATTTTATCACAAAGTCAAAGGTCTCCAGGCACTTGGATTAAGATTCTGAAAATAAATATATTTAATTAATAAATAATAATTAATTGCGATAATAATTATATACCTCGAGCGTAAACAATTGCAGTACGACATGGAATATAAATTAAAATTCTATGAGGTCTTCCAGCGTAAGGTTCAGGCTTTGAAAAATGTGGGACTGTATTGTCGACTCTCATTTCACCTCCAAAATTTTTATCATCGCTGTTAAGCATAATTTTATACGTCCCAGCTTCAGGAACTCCAACAGTGTAGTCAGCAAATGACTTAGTCGGGTGGAAATTGAAAACAAACACAACTCCTGCACGATCAAAAGCTATTATTTTGTCATCCTCGTGCTTCCAACTGACGTAAGCCTGCGAATAAATAAAATAAGTAAGTCACTAAAACGAGCAAATAAAAATAAAACTTACAGGATTAGCATTTAACCAGCCGTATTTATCTTCAAGCAAATTCATCTCACGGTCCCAATTGTTCATAAATTTATACTTCAACATTTCATCGTCCACGAGGTGCCATTGTCGTCTAGCATAGTGGAAACTGCTGTTATTCCCAGCTCGAGGAAAGTCCAGCCACTCGGGATGGCCAAATTCATTTCCCATGAAGTTGAGATAAGCTTCACCACCAAGCCCATGAGTGATGAGTCTTATCATGTTATGAAGCGCGATACCGCGTGAGATTATCGGATTAGGCGGGCTTAGCGTGCTCATCGACGTGTACATTTCCTTATCCATGAGCCAAAAGGCTATCGTTTTATCTCCAACTAGGGCCTGGTCATGTGATTCGCAGTAAGCGACAGTCTTCTCCATCCATCGGCGATTTATCAACACCCAGCATAGGTCACCCATGTTCCAATCTTCGTCTTTTTCATGTTTAAGAATTTTAATCCATTTGTCTGGTATTGCCATACCTAGTCGGTAATCGAAGCCGATTCCTCCTTCATCCACGGGCCTTTAAAAATTAATTATTAAAATATAAGCAATTAGAAAATAAAATTATTTAATATTTTACTTTAATTTATCTTGAGACTTTAATTACCTACACATCCCGGGCATACCACTCACGTCTTCCGCGATGGTAATTATCTCGGGGTATAATTCATGAAGCATATGATTTGCAAGCATTAAATATACAATACCCTCGACGTCGACATTTAAATTAAAATATTCCTCGTAATTACCAGTGAAACCTTGTCCCATTCCTCGAGAATGATAGAGCATTGATGTGACGCCATCAAACCTGCAATTATTTTTTTTTTTAATACAAACACAGTATATTTTTAAAGACATATATTTAAATGATTACCTAAATCCATCAAAACGGTATTCTTCCATGTACCACCTCAGGTTTGACATCAAAAATTTAAGGACATCGTAGTTGCCGTAGTTGAACAGTCTACTGTCCCAAAGAGGATGTTCGCCGCGAGGTCCAGAGTGGAAGAAACACGCGTCAGTGCCGTCGAACATGTTCAATCCGTCGAGAGTGTTTTTTGACGCATGTGAATGGACCAGGTCCAGAAGGACTGTGATTCCATTCTTGTGAGCTATGTCTACCAGCTCTTTCAGCTCGTCTGGCGTTCCATAGCGAGATGACACGGCGTAGAATGATGTGACCTTTTGATGAAATTTTTAATTTAGTATGCTAACAATTCTTCATTGCGTTGGTCATTTGTCGGGTGGAATAATATTCACCTGGTAGCCAAAGCTTGCGTAATAAGCATGCTCCATCACAGCCATCAATTGGATGGCATTGTATCCTTGTTTTACAATCCGTGGAATAATATTTTTAGCGAACTCTAGGTACGTTCCAACACGGTGTTCATTTGTCGCTATTCCCACATGACATTCGTAAATTCGCAAGCTTTTAGGCCTCTTTGGATTCGAGTGTTGCCATTTATAAACCTGGATGATAAAAATAAATTTAATTTTTTTATTATCACAAAGTTTATCAAATATGAATTGATAAGTAATTATTTTTAGATTTATATAATAAAATGCGAGATTTATGAAGAATAAACAAATCAACCTTATCTGCCTCGGGATGATACACACGCTGTTTATAAGTTGTTCCTTCGGTAATTTGATTTTCAGGTTGAGTCACATAGTGAGCCCAAGGACTCAGCCGTTCGAATAATTCTCCTCTGTCATTTTCAACGATTATTTTTATTTCTGACAGGTGTTTCAGGGGACAAGATCCGTCTTGATTTGCCGGCAAGCGCAGCTCCCATTTTCCAAATTCCAACTTCGTGAACGGCGTGCTTGTTTTGTTCCAATTGTCTTAATATTAAAATTAAATTATTTTAGCAAAGTTGAAATTAAAAGTTATTAAATTATTAATTAAAATTCTTACTGAAGTCACCGGTGAGGTACAATTTGTGCGCACTAGGCGCCCATTCACGGACCAGGACTCCATTATTCTTGTCAATTATCACCCCAAAGTTTTCATACCCCCTGGTAAATTCCTCCAGACTGTTATCTCCTTTTTTTATCTTTTCCAAGTAGTCTTTGAAAATACCGTACCTGAAAAAAAAAATCATTTTTTTACTAAACACAAATTAATTGACATTTAAAAAATTTTGGAATTTTTTTTTAATAAAATAATTATTACTAAGAAAATGTAAAAAAAATTCCACGTCTACAAATTTTAAGAAACTATAGATGAAATTTATTTCAAATATTTTTGAGTGCGACTTAATTTATCAAAAAATATTTAAATATCAGCTGATTTTCATAAAATTATTTTTTAAAAAGAAAAATTAATTTTTACCTTTTACGAATATCATGTTCATGGAGTTTTAAATATGGATCACGCTCCAATAATGCATCGATATTCGGGACGTCAATTTTCATCGGATCCATGCTAGACCAAGTACCACCCATTTCAGAAAAAAAAAATATAGTTTTCTATTTACTGTAGTAAATAAAGTTATAAATAAAATGTCTGCTATTTATAACTTGTCAACGAGAGGGAAACGTTGTAATGATGTTTAAAGAAGCTAGTTCAGCTCCAAAAATTTATCAATGTCATTCAAAGGTCATCTTTAATATTACATAAATAATAATCTTAATTCGCTATTCTCTCTTCTCATTCTTAATTGTATCATGTTTTGGTCACGTGACTCTTCTCAGTTTCAGTTGCTACGAGAATGAGAGTAAAATTATAACCTTATTTTTTGTTTATTTTGAATTTTGCCGGTCAGCTGATTTGTGTATACTATAGATAAATAAAACAAACTGAAGTTGACAGGCATTACAATTTTTGATCAATTAAATTATTATAAAAAAATAAGTTAATAAAATAATTCTACAAGTGAAAATTAAAAAAAATTAATAGTGAAAATTTTCAGAAGCATTTTTTACTGTGATTAATTTTTTGTGACAATTAAAAAAATGACAGTTGTCAGCTAACTTCAGTATCTTGTAAATGAAACAAACTGAAATAGTTATAACATTGAAGTTGACAGATATTAAAATTTTTTTGGAATTTTATAGCAATCAAATTATTAAAAAAAAAAATTAATTAAAAAGTTTCACATGTGAAAATTAATAAAAATTACAAGTGAAAATTTTTAGAAGCATTTTTTTAATGACATTCAAGTTATAGCTGTCACTTGACAATTTTTTAACATTTTTTAACAAATAAATTTGTTCCAAAAAATTAATTTTAAAAAATTGCATTTGTAGTTTTTTAAAATTTCTAAATGTCAATTTTTTTTTGCCATCATTTATTTGTTACAAAAATTCTCAAAATTATCAACTATCTGCTAAGTTAATTTTTATATTTTTTTATTGTAATTAATTTGTTAAAAAAATTTTTTAGATTAACAGCTGACCGCTAACTTCAATATTGTAAATAGTTGGATTCAAATAATTAGCAAAAATGATGAGAATAAATGTTAAGAGAAAAAAACCTAATGAATTATTTGAGCAGTGGCTAGAAGAATGGAGAGATCAGGCAAAAATAAAAAAGTCTAACCTGGAAGATCATTTTTCAAGAGCTTTAGTGTCATTGAGAAAATACCCGCTACCGCTAGCTTCTGGGGCTGATTGTATTTTATTGCAAAATTTTGGCTCTAAATTAT
The DNA here is from genome assembly GCA_000956155.1 of Cotesia vestalis. Classification (NCBI taxonomy): domain Eukaryota; kingdom Metazoa; phylum Arthropoda; class Insecta; order Hymenoptera; family Braconidae; genus Cotesia; species Cotesia vestalis. Next base: position 48,620 of record JZSA01003120.1, read on the forward strand.
GCAAAATGTTGGACAAAAAATTGGAAGAACATTCTAGTAAGGATAAAATTTCTAGTCAAGATAAAGTAGACAAAGTAATTCTTAGGAAAGAAAAATGTCCAGAACCGGCAAAACCTGCTAGAGCTAAAAAGAAACCAGCGAAGCAACTGAAACTGTTTGAAGAGTTAGAAAAGCCGGAGACTGCTAGTGCAATTGATAATTTTTCCATGTTACCACAGACTTTTGATGTTATTTTGTTGGTGGATAATAATGAAAAAATTACAAGGTATTTTTTTAATCATTTGTTTTTATTATTTTGGTCAGCAAGTTGATTATTATTGTCTTTTTTCAGTTGTTCGTTGGATAAAAATAGCGGTAAGGTACTCTATGAAGTGAGACATCTTAAAGTTGGAGACTTTGCTTGGATTGCTAGATGTCGAGAGACTAAGAAAGAGTTGGTTCTTCCTTACATTGTTGAGAGGAAAAGAATGGATGATTTGGGAGCGAGTATCAAGGACAGAAGATACCATGAGCAAAAAGTATTTTTGTTTATAAAAAATTACATTGAAATTGAGAGACATTTAATAATTTTTTTAAACAAATTGTAGCTAAAAAAATTTATTTAAAAAATTCTTAGGCCTAAAAAATTATAAATGCAATTTTTAAAAATAATTTTTTAGAAAAATTAAAAAATTGTCTACTAATTTCAGTGTCATAAAAATTATTTTTTACTCTAGAGCATAATTTTTATTAATTATAATTTTTTTTGTAGTTTCGATTGAAAAAATGCGGAGTTGATAATGTCATTTATTTAATTGAAGGACTCAGTAAATCACGCCAGCAATATATAATGCCAATTCCCGTCTTACTTCAAGCAGCAGTAAACTCATTAGTGCAAAATGGATTTACTGTTAAGTTTACTAATAATCAGAAAGATTCATTGAACTATCTGACAGGTTTGACTGCAGCTCTGACTCAGCTCTTCAATGTAATTTATTTTTACACATACAATTAATCATTAAAAAATCATTCATATTATCGAGTAATTTATTTTCAGGATAAACATTTAGAGAAGTGTTCTAAAGAAAATATTTCTCCTTGTTGTCTGTCGGATGACAAAATATTTCTGATGGAATTTAATGAATTCAATCAGTCTTCTTCGAAATCAAAGGTTGATTATTTATTGCATGTAAATAATTGCTTATAATTTCAAACAAAAATTAATTTTAAGTGTTTTTGCAGATCCACAGTGTGAAGGAAATGTTTGTCCGTCAATTACTTCAATTAAAAGGTCTGTCAGTAGAACGAGCTCTTGCAATCGTTCAAGTTTATCCTACTCCATATTTATTGAAGGAAGCATTCACCAAAGCGGGTACTGACGGTGACAAACTATTAGCAAATTTAAAATTCGGACGAGTAGGTCGTAAAATGGGGCCGGTATTATCACAAATATTATATAAATTATATACCAGTGATCAACTTGAGTAGGTAGAAAATCTATTAAATAAATAAAAAAAAATTAAATAATTTATAAATAATATATTTAACAATTTTATACAATGTATTATTAAAATTTAATTGAAAATTTGTTATAAGATTAAAAAAATAAATGGAAATAATTATTAAAGATTCTATTTACAGAAACTAAGTGACTTTATCAACAGAATTCTCGGAAGCATCATTATTCTCGCGATTATCAGAACTGTGTGCCCTAGCCAGACTAGTCGAGCTGAGCATAATAGAAATTTGTTCTGGCAAAGGACAAGCTATGAGCAGCAATTGTTCTCCATCAAAAGTGCTCTGTAATAATTGATACAATTGTGTATAAACACCAACGACATTATTGCGAATGGGTCTAAACAAAATAAACTCAGTCTCGCGATTAGCCAAGTACAATTGCATTGATTGCTGGATACTCGGCAGCCTGAATTTAATGAACCTCAACGATTCATTAACAATCGCCGCAATTTTCTGCGGATCATTCCACTGATCATTGCCAGCTTGAGAGTTCTCAACATTGACAATTGGTTTTGAAGACTTAGCTTTCTCCAACAGAGTAGTTATAGGCTCAACAAGTAACCGCGTGACATGTTGGATGAATTGTTGACACGAAAGCTTTAATTTAACATCCACGTGTTTGCGGGAGTCGATCAGATGTTCCTTCATCCTCGGAGCTCCTTCGAGAAAGAATTCCAGCAGGGCGTTGTTGGACAGTGTAAAAAGCCTGGATCTTTTTTCAAGCAGCCCATATGCCGCTGTCTTCACCTGAGAAAAGTCTAAAGAATATTCCTTGACTGTAAAGTCAACTTGAAAGGGAGCAATCTGTTCTCTTAGGATCAGCAAGTGTTTTATTTGGAATAATTGACCGTCAAGCTCCGTGGCTCTGGAGGTAATTTTATCCCTCGCACTTTCAATGCTCTCAACACAGAGCGTTATTGCCTCGCGACTCAGCGACTGAAAGACCGGACGATCAACGCACCTGTAGAGCCTTGATAGACAGACAAGTGTCCGACGAACCGTGGGGTACCACATGCCGTGCATGTCAGCCGGTGAATTATTAAGACTGCTTTTCTTGGACATTGGATCAAACGAACTGATCTGACTGCTGCGAGCATCCGCGCTCGTGTAATCATGGTTCATAGTAGCAGCTGCGTTGCTGTACTTTCTCTGTCTGGTTTCTTCCCTCAGCGTTTCTGCGATGTCTTCCATCATCTTCAACTTCTCCGGGTACGCGAGGTCTCCGGGCGAAGGGTTGTAACCCACGACGTCTGACTGCAGATAAAGATGAGCTCGGAACACTAGACGCTCTTGAGCGTCATGGAGAAGTTGCAAGCAAATGTTACCGAAGCCTTCCAGGCACTCGCTGTTGTTCTGCACATGTTCCTCGAGCATTTCTATCCTCAGGATGCAGCAAATTTCAGCTAAAGTTTCCAGGTGATTTATGTGGATAATTGAAGGTCTCAAAGTGTCATACAACGCGTTGCACAAGCCTTCTAGGTAATCACTGAGTCCAGTAGACTTCACTGAGAAGAATTGGTAGAATAATCTGTACTCATCGATGGAAGCGTGGAGCAAAAGAGCACACGCCTGCCTGACCAGACTGCAATGGTCTCCCTTGTAAGAATCTTTTATAGAGAGCAGTCCCTTGCGCACGCTGGTGTCCAACACCAGTCCTCGCTTCATTAAATAGTACTGCTGACATTCGTTTAATAAATTTTCGTAGTCCCTATTTGTAGCGGAGCGTTTCTCAATTAAATCGATGATGAGTTTTATTTTAGGCAAAATTCTTTGAAACCTACCGTAGAATAAAGCCAAAGCAGTGTCAGCAGACCCGAGAACTTTGTTGATGTCGTCTTCTTTGAGGTTGCTGGTTAATTCGCTGGGATTTAAAATACTGTCGGTAGCCTGGTCCAGCAGGTCGTGGATCCACTGCTGCATCATGCTTATTACTTTAGATTGACAGTGACGGTATTTTATTAAATAAGTTTTAGCCTCCTTGAAGCCGATGTTCGCCTCCATGAAGTCGATGTTGGTGTCTATTGTGTTGGTGAGCTGCATAAAAACGTCACTACGCACTGACAAGTTGGCCATCTCTAATTTATCCATTATAAAGTGAGCTTCTTTGAAGTACTTTACGTAGTTTACAATATTGTTGTAAGTGCTGTTTAATTTCTCCTGCTCAGAGATCAGCTGTTCGGTCGCGTTGTGGAGTGTCATTGTCTTGACAGATACAATCGCATATTGTTTGGATAACGCGGAAAAATCCTCCAAGGCTAGCTCGATTAGCGTACACAGGCTGTGGCACTCATCAGTGCGTTGCTTTAATTGTTCCAGATAATTAAAGTATCGAGAACACTTTGCTGCATCGTAATTCGCTTCCAAAACTCCGTAATGACTGAGTAATTGTCTGTATGCCTCGATTTTTTCCTCACTTTCTTTATTGTCATTTTCAGAAATTTTTGAGTTATCATTATTGTCACTATTGGTACTTACTAAATCTAATTGCAATACAGCTTCTTCTAAATTATTAATTTTATCTTTTTGCAGTTGTGATAAAGGAGCTAGTCCATTTTCCGACAAGTCCCACTTTGTTAAATTTAGAGAAATATTATCCATATTTATTTATATTGTCAGTCATTAAAAATTAACCTGAAATCACACATTTATTTTAATAAGATAATATAAATTAATAATTATAGTTATAAATATTTACCAGGTAATTATTTGGTTATGTCATTTTATTTATTTTTTAAATTACTTTTTACTGACACGTCAAAATTGTTACTGACTATAGTTAAGGCGATTTTCAATTATAAAAATTAAAACTTTACTATAGTACAGTGATTAATACAAAGACACTGAAGATAACTGACATTAGAAATTTTTTTATTATTTTATAGCAATTAAATTATTATAAAAAAAAAATTTAACTGAAAAATTCCGAATTTAAAAATTAAAAAAAATAAATGTTAGAAATTTTTTGAAGCATTATTTTATTGTAATTGATTTTTTATAAAAATTTTTAAAACTGACAGCTGACAGCTAACTTCAGTATTATGATATATAATGTACTTTTTTGTAATTTATCATTATTTTAATTTAATTGTTTGTAAATAATTGCAAAAAATTTTTCACTCATTTGATGGCTGCTTTTTCAATCTATGATAAAATATTATCGCGGGTAAAATAGTTAATGTCAGTTTTTATGCAAATTATATGAATAAATATTTTTACACCTAATAAAATTTGATCTGGCAACGTCGCCTTAAGTACTTGCATGTGGTAAGCTGAAAATTTAAAATTTCCGCTCTTTACTCAACACTTAAGAACACACAATTTTGCGCTCGACGTTGCCAAGTTTTATTTACCATAAAAATAACGTGTCAATGACTTTTTTTGACATTTTTATGTCATATTATCAGCTGATCATCTGTAAATTACACAACAATAGGTATCAGTAATTAAATAATTGTACACTTCAATCTAGGTCATTATCACTAATGTAATTACAAAGAATTTCAACGAAAAAATAATTTTAATTCAATTTCGGCAATTACCAACCTCAAAGTATGTCCATTGTCCCGTCAATAGCCAGTGTGCTAAATTCCCCAGAATCTCATCTATTAATACTGTATGTACATAAATTTGGCTATGTTTACAGTAAATTTATATTTTATTATTATACAGTTTCTTTTGCCTTCTTATAGAATATACAGAATCTAGATATTACTATTCTAATGAGTAAAGTAATAAAATTTTGTAATAAACTTTTTTTAGGTTAGACTGAAATGTTGATTTTGATAATATTCGAAGAAAAATAAATTAACATTTATAATTAATAGCATTGTAGTCAACACAATATATGTGATTAGTGTTTGTGTTAACAAGATAAACTAAATATTTACATACATCAATAATAATTATCAATAAGAGATACAAATTCTTGGTGTTATTTCCAGCTGAAATAGATTGGACTTATCGGTGTTCGAATTATCAATAATTAACCAGTTAAATAAGTGATTGTTTAACAATTGCCATCATGAATAGCAAAAAACGCCGAAGAAAATCAGCATTTAGCCAAGAATCAGTGGACTCTGATTTTCAATCAAGTTGTAATTATTTTTCATTTATTTATTAATTTATAATTGTTGATTTTTAATAATGAGATTGTTTCTTTTTTTTTTTATTTTTTAGCGAAAGACGATTTCAATCCTGGCAATAATGGACAGTCCAGTAATTCACTTACTAATTTATTAGAACAGTACAATTCTGATAGCGATGACCAAGATGATACCCCTCCAGAAAATAAACACCGTCTTGACGATAAAGTTAATGACTTTTTCAAGGTAATCTCATTGAAAAATTAATGATACTGAAGTTAAGAGACATTTAATAATTTTTCTAACAAATAAATTATCGCTGCAATAATTTATTTAAAATAATTTCATCTTTTAATCTTGAAAAAAATTACAGATGTAATTTATAAAAATCTAAAAATTATCAAGCTGCTAATTTCAGTGTCATAAAAATTTTGACAAATTTTTTTTTAATTATTGCTTAGTTATTAATGAATAAAAAATTATCCTAAAGGAAATTCAGTTCATTACTCAAAACACTCAAGAATCTCAATCAAATGATAGCTCAAAAAAAGAGACCAACCAAACTTCTTCGAGTAAAGAACGAGTATCGGCTTCACGTAAGTAAAATTAATTTTTTATCGTAATACTAATGTTTTTATTGAATATTTAATAATTAATAAAATAAAAATAACAGCATGGCAAGAATGTTTTGATGAGTCTACTGGGTATCCTTATTACTGGCATATTGAAACCAATGAAGTGACTTGGGAATTGCCAAAAGAACTCGAATCAACTCGCAAAAACTCGGATAATATTGTCCCACAACAACAACAACTACAACACCAACAACCTAATCGTTTGCCAAAACTACCTTACGATAAATTACCGTCTAAAGCCAAAAATGACCTATCAGTACGGAACAAAAGTAGGCATAAAAGTAGTACTGATAGTACCGGTAGTACTAAGCGCATTTTGCCTAGTAAGAAAAAATCTAAACAGACGTTTGAAGACAAAAATGATGACTCTGATGACAGGTATATTAAAAATTAATTAATTTATCAAATTGACAATTTTATCAATTTATTTTTTATTTTTAGTTATATCGAAATGATTACGTCGTTTGGTGACGATAATACGGACACTGATAAAAGCGATGACGAAAAAACAGCCGACGAGTCATGGGTAAATAATAAACTTATAAATAAATATTTAAATAATTTTATGTTTAATATTTAATAACAATTGTACTCGTTTTTTATTTTTTTTAGACACTCAATAAATCAATAAAACGCGAGCGGGAACGTGAAGCGTTAGAGAGTACGGTTAGCAATGATACTCGTGACGAAGAGAATAGCAAAGAGTCCAATAGAGAAAGTAGTATTAATAACTCGATTGGTGATCAAAGCAACGAAGAAAATTCCTTTAGTAAAAAGCCCGCAGCCGCTTTGTTCCCGGCTGCTGTGACTAAAAGTTGGTTTGTCGATGGCAATCCAAAAGTAGACACCACTGTTGATCAGGAATTTTCCCAAGCCTCAGATTCGCAGGATACTAATGACAAAATAGAAGCACCAAAGTTATCTCGGCCTTTAGAAAATTTAGGAACATCTTTGAAAGGATTCCAGCGAAAAAGACGGATAGCTTACGATGTTTTGACGATACCCAAAAATAATGAGGATCGACTTGGTCTAGGGTTCGCTAAAACACCCCCAATAGAAAACTCTTCTAAGGAAACTGCTGAGGAGAAAAAACGTAACTTGGGAAAATATGCAATTGATTTTATTAAAGGCGAAACGTTAGAAGTCAACAATGAAGCTACTAATCCAGATTATTTCATGCCGAGTGATCAAGTACAAATGATTGCCGATAAATTAAAAAGTTTATCTAAAGAGTGCTCGACGGTTTCGGAAATCCAAGTCATGAGTATTCAAATCCAGGCATTGATGACCGCGTGGGAGTCTGGTGACCTGAAGGATCGTTATTTTTATAATTGGATGGCTGACACGAAAAAAGAGCTGACTTTGTTGGAGGAAAAGGCTGCGCCGTCCGAGTGGGACTATCAGTGGGACTCGGCTAACAAGCAGTACTTTTACCGCAACAAGGTTAGCGGAGAAACACAGCTCAACTATCCGGATATAAATGGCGGGGCTGAGGAAATGGAATTATGTACAACGCCTCCACCCGCCAACTCGCCGATCTCTGAAATAAAATCCCTTGACGCAATCAAGGATGATATGACCCAGTCAAAGTCGCTAAGCAATGTTGATAATAGATCCAATGTAAATAGCCACACGGATTTGGAAAAAAACGACAAGTCTAGTTCCTCTGCTAGTCTGACTGGTGATGACAATAAAGAAGACGGAGAGTTGGCTGCGCCGTTGCCTCCCCGAATATCTATTCCTAGTCCGCCACCTCCGCCTAGAATAGGAGCGCAGGATTTGAAAAAAAATTCAAAGACTAGCAAGAGTAATAATGACTGTCTAAATTCTGGGAACATCGAGCAAAGTGAAGTTAAAAATCATATTATAGTAGAGAGTATTGTCGCGCCGGTTCGTGAAACTCTGCTGACTCCAGCGACCCAAATACTGGCTGCGTCTGTAAATACTCCCCACATAGAACCTCTTCCACCGGGGGTGGATCAATCGGAGAGTCCGTATGCACTAGCTGCAGCAACTCTTAAGTCTCCGTTGATTTTTCCTGGGAATCATCATCAGCCCAATGCTCCAATTTTTGATCCAACGAATATTTCCATATTAGGACACCATCATCCGGCATTGGTTCACAATCAACTTGTACATTATCCAGTTTATCATCAGCACTTGCACGATCAAGCGATTCTCGCGGCTGCTAACAGATTTACTGGGCAAGACGCCGTTCAATTAATGCTTCATCATACGGGTATTTACGCAAATACCCAGGTGATTACTAAACCTCCTATTAATATGAAAAAAGAATCACTAGGATCGATTGTTGATTCTTTTTACAATGATATTGCTTCTTTGGAGTGCCATAATAATATTATAAATGATAAACAAATAAAACAAGTTGCAGTTCCGTCAATGAAATATCAAGAGTCGGTGGATAAAACGGAATCCACTTCTCCGAATATCTCTACGACTATTACGACGGCTGCGACTACCACTGGAACAGGTTCTGCTCCTTCTGTTTCTATTCCTGCCGCTACTGCTGCTAATAGTACAGCAATTACGACGACTACTAATTCTGGTGGTGTAACTACGACAAATAACCCACCGGCTAATGCTCCTGTTGATCTAAAAGACAAAAAAAAGAAAAAAGTAAGTTTATTTATTAAATAACTAATTTTTTTATCATTTTTTTTGCCATAATTTAATTTAAAAAATTATTAAATATTTACTAAATTAATTTTCATATTTTTTTTTGTTACAGGTAAAGATTGTTATTAATAAAAAACATAAACAAGTTTCAAGTATGGTCGCTAAGTGGAAAAAAGCACAGAATTTTGAGGACATTCATTAATTGTTTATACTGATGAATTTATTTATTGTAAATTATTAACTATCTTTGGTGAAACAATAATTTTCACTTTGTTAGTTGAAAAAAAAAAAGCGATTTATCTGCTTGGATAACGTATGTAAAGTTATAAATTAACAGTCATCTGAAACTTTTACAAATTATACTTGTATAATAAATTAATCAATAATTGTTTAGGTAAATATTTTATAAAAATTTTAAATATTAGTCGCAAAGTAGAATTTATTATAATGTAAAAAAAACTTCCTTATAAAATTATAAATAATTTTTAGTCAAAAAACAAAATGATATAATATTTACTCTTGATATTTTTATTTATCAAATATAAATATAAATAATAATAAAATAGTGTGTTTGTTTATTAAAAAAAAAATAAAATAGTATTTTTAATGGGTTTAAAAACAATTATTTTAAAATTTATTACACTTTATTTTAGTAAAATCGATTAAATTTATTTTATTTACAAAATGTCTAAAGCGCAACTCCGGAAATGACATATTTTATAGTGCTGCTGTCTGCTGTCAAAAAAACGAGTTAAATTTTAGTTAATAAAAAAAAAAAGTATTTTACATAATTAAACACTTGCTTAGATATTTGTCAGTGTACTTAATAAATAATTGATAATAAAAAAGTGATGATTGATATGAAGACAAAGTAATAAATAAATAAATAAAACAACTAAATATTTTAGATAAATAAAAATAGTAACTCGCTTGACTGAAATAGATGCCGCGATAGTTGATGTTACCATCTTAAAGAGAATAAATATTGCAACGTCGCAATTTAGCGTCTGGTGAGTGAGTAGCAAGTAACCAAGATGTCTGAAAATTGGGTAGAACAAGTTAGCGTACCTATTGACTGTCATTACGACTTGTAATTTATTTTAAGACATATTTATTCACCAGTCATATATGTACGTGCGTAATTAAATTTATATCCATTAATAATAAATTACGCTAGTAACTAAAACGTTTCAAGTCTACAGTGGTTGTGTAGTTTATTTTATTTTTTATTTTCTCATTTTTATTTTATATTACAACTGTTCAGTTTACAATACAAACTTAAAATTATAAATCATTATTTTATTCATCTATTTAAATAATTATAATTTATTCATAACTATTGAATGTTTGTTGTGTTTTATTTATGGCATTTAATATGTAATGGTGATAATACTTGTTTGAGTATCATTGACTGGACGACCATCTCAAAAATTACATAAATTTAATTAATAAAATTATTTATTTCAATAATTTTATTTATTTAGTGCATTGCTTATTATAAACACACAAGATCACTGGATTGTTTATGATAAATATTATTGTTGATATTTATCTTTAATGTTTCAGTTTATATCAACTACATTCAAGCAACAATTCACAATTTTCATTGAATTTTAATGACATTTATAAAGTAAGTTGTTTACATTTTAAATATTTTTCTAAAATTTGGAAATTGAAACTATAAAATTTTTTTGTTATTATTTTTTTACTATTTATAGTACAAGAAATGGTAATTATCAGTAATTAATACCGAGTGAAGTTGCAAAATGTCAAGTGACAGTGACCATATGCCCAAGCCCTCTAAACGGATCCGGTGCCGAATTTCTGATACCAGCGAGAGCAGTAGCGATGAGTCTGTTATCGCCAGGATTCGTCGCAAGCGTCGGAATCATATGGTTTGTTTTGAATATAAAATAATTATTAATTAAAAAATTTAATAATGATAATAATAATAATATTTGTTTTCTGTACAGAAGGTTGTAAGTGATGATGACAGCAGCGAAGAGGAGCTAAGTCCGACTGGGAAGAAAAATACCAACAAAGTAAGGACATGATTAACTTAAAAAAATAATAAATTGTCATAAAATTAATATTCTCACTTTTTAAAGGCCTTGGAGTCTGACAGCGACAGTTACAGCAGTGCGAGTAATTATTCAGCGGGATCTACGAGCGATGAATGGGAGTCTGATTGGGAGAGCGAGTCGGACGAAGACATGTTCGAATCTCCGAAGACTAAAAAACGTAGTAGGAAAGACCAACAGCCTAAGGAAGACGCTCCAAAATCTCCAGAGAACGTTGAGTCCGACGAGAGCGATGGGACTTCTGAAAAATGCCCAATTTGTTTTCTGTCGTTTCGACGTCAGCAGATAGCGGTACCGTCGTGCTGCGAGCACTGTTTCTGCTTGATATGCTTGACAGAGTGGAGCAAAAATGTCAACACTTGTCCGGTTGATCGTAAAACATTTACAACTATGAAAGTCAAAGAGAACATCAATGGCTCAGTAAGTTAATTGTTGATTTATTGAATGACAATGTAATTTTAATAAATTAAAATTTAAAAAATTAATAAATTAAAATTTAGAAAATTAATAAATTAAAATTAAATTTTAGGTGATTAAATGTATATCGGTGGAGCCGAAAAACGCCACCGAGGAACAGGTACAAGAAGACCCGACCTTTTGTGAGATTTGTCACCTAAGTGATCGCGAGGACAGATTACTGTTGTGCGATGGTTGTGACTCTGGTTATCACTTGGAGTGTCTCGTTCCTCCAATGGATGAAGTTCCTTACGACAATTGGTACTGCCCAGAGTGTTCAGCGAACGACCCGAATATGGCTGAGGAGGTAAGTTTATGATAATAAATTGAAAATTGTAAATTTGTTATTGTTAATGTTAATAAAAATTATTTAAATAAATTTTTTGATGAATTTTAGGTAAACATTGAGACTAATGAAGTGAGTGACCTGATCGCTGAGGCTCGGTGTCTGGGTATGACTTACGGAAGAAGAGAGGCGGGACTAGCTTCCCAGTACATGTCTGCGAATAATTTCCGACCATTGCAGCACCGGCTGGTGCCGCGAACACGTCAAACAGAGCGTGTGCGAGCTTCTATCCGCGCTACTCGCAGCAGAAGAGAGCCGGTGCCAGAACTAGTAGCGGTTTCACGAGTTTTTGATCCCGATCAACCCTCCACTTCGTCTGGCTTTGACTCTATTTCTGAAAACAGTCGAGGTCGCTCACCAAACGCCAGCTCGGCTGGGAATTTTTCACAGCATAGCCGACGCACTGCCAGTAAATCTAAGAGCCGCTCCAAGCCGACTAGTCGCAAAAAGAAAACTCCGAAACGTAAGAAGGCTAAAAACAATGAGCCTGTGCTACAGAAAGTTGTCATCAAGGATTATGGCACTGATGGCGAAGAAAGAGAAATTGTGAGCTATGTCAAAGTCAAAAGCGGAACTTCCAGCCGGAAACGTAAGAAGCGATCTAAAAAAACCTTCAAGGTATAATTTCATCGTAATTTAGTTATCTCTTACCACTCATTATTTGTATAATAACAATATTTAATTAACATTGTCATCCATTACTTTCTACCATTTCAAAATAACTTGTCCAGATAAATAAGTTATTTTTACTGACATTTTTTTTTTTTTTTATTAATTAATTAATCATCTCTTTTATAATTTTTTTTTGTTTTACTTATTGTGATTACATTTATAATAATTATTAGTTGAAAAAAAAAATTATACATATTTTAGCGTTTAATTCAAATTTGATAAAACGTAAAATAATTATAAGCGTGATTTAAAATTTCATATCTTTAATTGGTCTCTGTAATAATTTTATTAATAACAAAATATATTCATTGTATAAGTAAATGTATCACAATATATCTTTATAATAGAATCATATTTAAAAATATTAATTATTTAAAAAATTGTTCAATAAGTCGAATATATGAATTTAAATAAATTCGACCTTGAAGAATGGTTTTTAAATACTTTTTTTCCCAATCCGACTTTGACTATGAAATTAATTATTATTATTATTTATTAACTATAGTTGTAAGTTACAATTTTATATATATATATACTAAAAGTTAGAGCCGTAAAATTATAAAGTTTACATTTTACTTTTCTAGAGACGGAAAAATAAATATCACCGCAGAGCTTGCCGGCGAATAGGTAATATTAAATCAGTGAGAAAGCGAGTTGCGATTGCTTTAAATATGGCCAAAAAAAAATCAACACCTAATCCAATCGGATTAATATCGTTAACAAATCAAAGCTCGTCAGTGCCTCAAGGAACTGAACAGCTAACAAACGCGAGGTACCGAGCTGGCATACCACAACTTAATTTATTTGGAAATAATTTACCTTTAGATTACTGTCCCTTCGGGTAAGCAATTTTTAAATTTCGATTTTAATTGTTGAAAACAAACTTTTTCTAAATAATTTTAAATTTTATAGGTCGGATGACGAAATAAATCCATCTGTAAGTGAAGAAGATGGTATTAGCGGTGGTAATGTGGTCAGTGTAACTCGTCGTAGTGCCTCTTCAATAACTGGTCTCAGACGTCGACTAGGTTTGAAAAATCGGGTGAGTCGCGTGCGACGTGAGCCGCATCCTCAGCCAGTAATTACCGATTTGCTTGACAACATAATCAGTAGTCAAGAGCTCTGGCATTCCAAGGACACTAGAATAAGCCTGAAAGCCGACGGGACTTTTTCGATACCCGAAAAAAAAAATAACAAACCCGATATTGTCAGAAACAATGATTTTTTAAAGGACTCTGATCAACAATCAAAAAACGACAGTATTATTGCTTCTGTCACCGGTTCTGCGAATATTAATTCTGCTGACATAGTTCAAGCACCTATGTACAATAATTCACGGGGCGGTAATAACTCTGACGGAAGGTCTTTCAGAGGAAACTATCACAACAGAGGCCATCACGGCCACAACAGAAACGACTATGGACCTCCGAGGGATTCTTATTCAGGGAATGGTCCTCCGACGTACGGTGGTCCAGGACCAAGGGATAGTTTTGGCCACGGAGATTTCCGGCAGCCTCCACCCCTGCTGGACTTCAGTCCAAATCGGCGGCAACCTCACTCCCCGGGAATGATGAACCGTAATCGTAACAATCCAAACTTCCGGAACAATCCTCGGGGTCGTAATTTTAACAACGACCGCGGTGGATTTCGTCCGCTGGAAAATCTTCAGAATTCAAATTTTCAGCCTCCAGAAAATTTTAACAGTCAGAATGTAAGTAACATAAATACCGGAGCGTTACCGAGCAATGTTTCTAATTTATCACTTCAGGATACTACACCAGAGAATTTGACTGCTAATGTCGACGCTGCTGTTGAGAATACTAGCAATTCTGAATCTGCTGAAGTAAATCCAGCGAACGAGTCCGCTGTGGCGAGCTCTGACCAACCTGAGGGAGAAGAATGTGATATTTATAGTGATATTGATATGTCTAAGCCGAGCGATAACCCAGAAGGCGATAATAAAGGAAATGATGGTGATAGTTCTATAGAAGCACTCTTACCTCCTCCAATTCCTCCGTCTGACTTGCTGGACTTTGAGGACAATCTCAAGAGTGATAATGAAAGTGATGACAATGATTTGGTGATAGATGACACACCGAAAGAGCCGGTTAAAGATGCTGATGGAAAAGATGGCAAGACAGATGATAAGTATGACCCGTTTGCTGTAATAGACAGTGATAGTAATGATGAAAACAATCCACGTGATGTTAATAGTAAGAAAAAAAGTAATCAAGGTGAAAGTAGTCTCAATTTAGATTCTAGTGTAAATTCTTCAACACTCCCTCCGCTGGAGCCGCCTCCAATGCCGCCAGATTTTTCAGCTATTGTTGATATGTCTGGTGAGATGAAAAATATTAAAAAAGACTCACTTACGCTCTTGGGTACGTATTACAATGACGAGGATGATGATAATGCCAATCAGGATGACGATGATGATGAAACCAAGAGCGACTGTCCTAATTTCTCGATTTATTCCTCGGAAACTATGGACGTCGCTAGGCACGCTGAGCAGGAGTTGACGCAGCAGATTGGACCTCTTGAGCCGCCTCCAATGCCCCCGCTTATACCTGATGATGATGATATTATTGTAGCTGATGTTCAGAGCTGCGATCTCGCTGATATTCCTGAACCCTCGGATCCTTATATTGAGTCGCTGCAGAAAGAACGGCAGACTTTGAGTAAAATTCCGACGAAAAAATTGTCTATTGATTCAAGGGGAAAAATTACTTTTAAAATTGGGAATAAATCTAAGTTAAATAATAAATTGTGCAACTTGGAGGATAGGTTTGAAGACACTGTGTCAGCTTCTATGGATAAAGATAAAGATGTTAAGGATAAGGAGGCGAAAGATAAAGAGGCGAAAGATAAAGAGGTGAAAGATAAGGAGGCGAAAGATAAAGAGAAAAATAAAGACCTGAAGGATAAAGATGGTAAAATTGAAGAATCCAAGGAGAAAGAAGTTAAAAGTAAAGATGTTAAGGAGAAGGAAGATGTTGATGATAAGAAGAAAGAGTCCAGTGATAAAGAAGATGATAAAAAGTCTAAAGCAAAAGAAGGTGAAAATGAGTCGAAGGAAAAAGAAATGATTGAAGAAGAGAGTCAGAAATTTTTGGTGAAGACTACTGATGATGCTGATGATGTTGAAAAAAGTAATGAAGATGATGATAATTCTGCGGCTGTTGTTGTTGAAAGTAAAGAAGATAAAGAGGAAGAATTTGAGGTGATAAAAATTGATTCACCTGAGAAGGAAAAAGACAAAGATAATACAGATAATACAGAGCTGATAAGTGAAAATAAAAATGAAAATGAAGAGGTAGAAAATGCAGAAATTGTTGAAGTGCAAGAAAGTATTTCTCTAAGCAAGTCGACGTCTGATTTGACGGAGGAATCTGACGAGCTTAAATTACGAAAAGACAATGTTGAGGGAAATGTTGAGACCAAGTGTGCTGAAAACGAGGTCTGGGAGTCTGACGGTGCTTACACACCGTGTAAAGATGAAATGCCGGTTAAGGAAAGTATTAAATTGGACGGTACCAGTGAAGCTGCTGAAGCCTCCTTTGACAACGGATTGGAGCCGATCACTCCGCCTCCAAAAGACAGGTCGACGGACGATTTGGGAGCCAGGTGTCGAACACCCATAGAGTACGCGGGTCTCGGTACAGAAGCTATTTCTGAGACAGACGAGCCGATCAACTTCGAAGAGGAGCTTACAATGCTGAGTCAACGGAAGGACAAGGAGATTGAAGACGGGGAGGTGTCTGATGAAAATAAACTCAGCAGCAGTGGCAATAATAAAAAGCATAAAGATAAATCTTCTGATACTGATAACAATCCGGACAGCAGTAGGAAGAAGAAAAAAAACAGACGTGATAGAAACAAGGAGGCAAGTGAAAAAAATAAAGAAAATATTTCCTCTGATAATCAGGTTGAGTGGAAAAAAATATCTAAAAGTACAAAAGAGAGATCTTATCGTGAAAAAAGTAAAAATTACGAGTCCGGTGAAAAGGATAAGAGTAAGGATAAAAGTAAGTATCGAGATAAAAGTAAAGATCGCGGGAAGAAACATGGTAAGGAAGACAGTGACAAAAAGAAGGTCAAGCGGAAGGAATTGCCGAGGTATGATGTAAGAAAAATCGTCTCGGAGAAACCAGTTAGGCCTCGAAAAGATGAATATGGCAGGGACATTCGTGATTTATCACTAAGCTTATCACCCAGTCGTAGTTTGACTCGTAACAGACGATCACACTCACGATTGAGCCGGTCGTACTCGCCCAGAATGAACTTACGTAAAAGTCGCTCCTGGTCGAGGCACCGGGCTCGATCACGCGAGCGTTCCCAAAACCGTTCCTCGCCCTACAAACAATCACTGTCCCGCTCACGGAGAAAATCCCCGACACGCGACCGTAGATCCTTGTCCAGAAGACGTTCCAGGTCACCGACCAGCCGGCGCAACCAGCGAATCTCCCCCGCCCGGCAGCACCAGTCTCGCAGGAGCAAGAAGAAGTCACTTTCACGGAAAAACAGATCAAGAACGAGATCTTGGTCTCGTTCCCGATCAAGGTCGCGCGTACGTTCCCGCTCTCGCGTGAAATCCCGGTCGCGATCTCGAGTGAGAATGAGATCGAGGTCGAAATCTAGGACGAGTTCAAAGTCGCCCTCGAAAACCAGGTCAAGATCTCGCGGGGCCAAGAAGAAAGAGAAACTCAGAAAGCAAAAGTCCCCGTCTGCCTCTCACTCGAGAAGACGCAAGCGGTCCCGGAGCCGGAGCAAGTCGCCTTCCAAGAAGACGCCCAAGTCCTTGAGGACCAAGCGGCGCGTTAAAAGAGACTCCAATGTCTCTCAGACAAATGCATGCCACTCTTTCATCACGAGGTCCAGATCCCGCGAGCGTTCTTACTCCCACGCGAGAAACTGGAACAAAATCAGCGACAAGGACATGGATCACAGTCCGTTTGACGTCAGGGGGGAGAAAGACCAGCAGGTTTCAGGGAACGCTGGAGTTTCTTGGAGCGCTCAGTGGACTCCTTCCTGGTCTAGGTCAAGGTCCAGGACCCCTGCTGCCGTAAACAAGCAGCGCGACGATCACATGATGCAGTCGAGGAACTGGTCACCGACCTCCAGCTCCATTGGCGACATGATAGCCGCCCAGTCGATTAATCTGCCGCCTTCATCGCCGCCTTCTCAGTCATCGTTGCTCGCATCCATGAGCAACGCTCTTGGGAATATAAATGGCGCGAATCCCTCGGCTCCTACCCAGATGGACAATCATGTCTCGCCGAAAAACCTGACGGTGATCCTCCGCAACAAAGACGCTACCAAGAGCAAGAAGAAGAAAGACAAGCGCTCGAAGGATAAGAAGAAATCTCGTGACGCGGATCGCCGGAAAGGAGCAAGTAAGCGGAATCGCACTCCTCCACCTTCTAAGGAAGTATTCGCTAGTGGTGATAATATCCTGGTCAGTGTTTGTTTCAATAATGACAACGCTACGGGACAGTCTAATAATATGATGAATCTGACTGACACCTTGCCGTTGCTGACGACCACCAAAAGACGCCGCCGCGAGCCTGTACAAGAGGAGCCCGCTCCTCCGGCGAAGAAACCAAAGAAAGACAAGTCCAAGGAGAAAAAATCACGGCCCTCTCCCAAGGTCAGCAAGCGGGACAAGAAACGCAAGTCCAAGGCTGCTGAAATTGCCGCGACGAAGAAACCCGTCGCTGTTATTGATCTGGACCAATCTCCGTTCCGCGAGCAGACACTTTCGCCTCAAGATGTTATTGTTTTGAGCGATGATGACAATGTTGGTAATAATGATGGTAATAATTTGAACAATGGTAATAATGGTAACAATGTTGGCAATGAAGAGAGAGGAAATATCAATGCTATGAACAGCAGTCATGATAATACTATCAATACCAGCAATAACAGCGAGCACAATATTATTTCTATTGATAATAATAGCAGCGGGGTTAATAATCAAAATAATGACGGGTACGATGACGATGATGATGATGACCGTGACAGAGAAGATAATTCTCTGTTTATGTTTGCTAACCAGCAACAAGATGGAGACAATCAGGGCAAGGGAGATGACAAGGTGATGCAGCAGGAGCATCAGCTTAAATTGCTCCAGCAAAAGCGTCTCAAGTTGTCCGAGCACGAGCAGTTCATGATCCAGGGTCCCAAGACGCCGCCAGAGCCTCAGATTAAGTTTTCTATCAGCAAGCAGCAGAGCAATCTTAGGTCCATGATAATGCACCCGCTCTTTAACAGAGATCGGGATGATGAACTGGAGATGGTAGAGCAGCTGAATGCGAACGCTTCGAGAGGAAAAGAGGGACAGGTTCAGAATGAAATCTTCGATGAGAATGACAGCTCGGAGATCAACAGGTTGGGCCAGGATCAAGCTGCTGACAAAAATATGGAGGATGAGGAAGATTTAGGAAACGAGGGCAAGAAGGGAGATGTTCAGGTGATGGATGATGACGACGGCGAGCAGGATGACGAGGAGGGAGAGGATGAAGAGGAAGATAGAGGCGATGAAGAGGAACAAAAGGGGGAGAAAGATAGTAGAATGGATGACTCCAAGAAACAGGACAAGGATAAAAGGGATGATGAGGACAAGAGCGAAAAGAAGGCTAAAAATGATGCTAAGAATTCAGAGGTTATAGATTTGTGTAAAATAGGACCAAACACGCCGCCAGAGCCTCCGAATTCTCCGCTGACTTCCCCAGATGTCTACGACCCGTTCGACCCGACCAAGTCCAGGTCGCCCACGCCCAGTGTCATTGAGGAACCCCACCTGCCCAGTGAGCAGAAGCATCCGGGCAAAGGCTCCGATTTGAATACTAATAATGAAAAGCCGGAGAGCGATAAGCCGAAGGTGATTTCCATGGTGACCATCAAGCGAGCCTCGCCTGAGAAGGCAGCAGCTCCCACGACGAAGCCACTGGATATTAGAATAGAAAACAAGTCGCTGGACCACCTCAATCAAAACTCTGGTGGCAATCTCAGCTGCTTCACCACCATCAACCCGGTGCTGGCTACTGTCGCTGCTGCTGTACAACGCAGCGGGATCTTCAACAACCCGGGCAACTACAGCATCACGCAGAGGAATATCAACAGACTCTCTCCCAGCAGCCAGTTGAAGCAGCGGGGCAACGAACGGCCTCAACTGTCGAACCTGTTTACTGGAAAAAATTTGGGAGCTAATTCGAGGCTCAACAAGGCGATGGAGAACAGGAATAGTTCGATGTTGACGAACAATGGTGGAGATATGGAGGGTAATGATGCTACTATTGACACTTCCTCGCCGTACTCTCCGGGATCGAGTCTTAGTGATGGGATCTTTGACCCTCCTAGTCCTGCTAAAAATCACAGCCCTCAAAGATCTCAATTACCTTCTCTTAGCAACTTGTCGAATATTAATAAAAATTCTGGGAACAATGTGGCGAAGAGCAAGAAGGATCTCTTTGATTCGCTGTTCGATTCGTCGCCGGTTGTTAAAATGAACTCCAAGCTGAGGAATCTCAATAAAAAGTCTCCGGATAAGAGGAAGAAGAGTGGAAACTCCAAGATTGGCGTCAGGATGGATGAGAATCAGTTGCAGATTCTTGATGATTTACCCAGCTCTGCGGTTGAGATGCAAGTCAAGGATAAATTCTTGAAGAAGCTTAACCGACAGGAACGCGTTGTCGAGGAAGTTAAGTTGGTGTTGAAGCCACATTATACCAAGAAACATATTACCAAGGAAGAATATAAAGATATTATGAGGAAAGCTGTACCCAAGGTTAGTTTCTTCATTTTTTTTTAGAAATTTTATCTGAAATTATTATTAATTTTTTTTTTTTTTTTTTTTTTTTTTTTTTTTAGATTTGCCACAACAAGTCCGGAGAAATTAATCCTAAAAAGATTGCTCAACTGGTAGAGGCTTATGTTAAAAGGTGTCGAAGTAGCAAACGCAAATTGTTACCTGAAGCGAAACCATCAGCGACGACAACTGCTGCAACAAATAAAAATTTACGATTATCGTAAGTAATTTTTTTTTTTTTGTGATTTAATTAATTATAAATATTAATTTAATAAAATAATACAATGTTACAGAAAAACTTCTTGGAGTTGATCAACAATTGTAAACATATAAACTAACAAAATGGTTTAAAAGTCAGTACAACTGATAAAGTGTATATCAGATAGGTAGACAAAAATTATTTGTCAGTAATGGAGCAATCGTTTTAGACCTATGTAAATACTTAATTAATTAATTGATTGTATGTATTAAAGCGCAATATTTGTATTTATCTTTGAATATAGCCTATAATACGCCACTGTTTAACACTGAATATCCGTATTATTGCTACATTTTACTGTGTAGGAAACAAAATCTTATATTATATAGTTATTAATTAGTATTTATCGTAAAGTTATGAGGTGAATAAACAGTAAAAAAATTAATAAACATTTTAATAGTTTTAAATTATTGATATTTTACCACTATCTTTAAATAAACTGTTTTAATATTTAAATTATAATCCAGTATTATTTTATAAAACTCTAATGCTCATAATTTTTTTTTGTTTATAAATAAATGTCATATAATCAACCTATGCTTCTGTAATAATTATAAATTATAACTTACTTTTTTAAGATATTTATGTTCGTCTAATGTTAAGCTATTTTTTACCACTATTTTATTAAGACTAATTATTATATTTTACTGTTAATTACGAATTGACATTTTACATACTCAGAAAAATAAATTGCATCCTTAATTTTATTTTATATTATTTTATTTCTGGAAAAAATATCTTCTATTTTTATTTCTTAGTAAACTTTTTGATACTTTTTTTTTTATTTTTATAAATTTAACCGATTAAATTGTCATTGAAAAAAAATAACTTCTGTCACAATCAAATTGACAGTTCAACGAAGAAATTTTGCAGTTTAGACAAAGACACGTGCGCCCTCTACTGTCATAAATTAGAACTAATTTAAATTTAATTTACCTACAACAGATACAGGTAGATGTCATTACGATTAAAGAAAAAAAATGGCCGTCTTTAGCTTCTAGACAACGTGTCGAGCAAGTTGTAGGCCGTATTGTAATAAACTTAAAAAATTAATCACTGTGTTAAAAAGTAATTAAAATATGACTTTGACGGACGACAAAGTCGAGGAGCCGGTGGTTGAAACAGAAGTGCATTTTACAGCACCAGCTATCCAGAACAACCCTGATGGATGGGGACCTTGTGAGTTGCCGGATCAGTTCCGCGACATTCCATACCAGCCATTTTCTAAAGGCGACAGATTAGGAAAAGTAAGTTTTGAATTTTCATTTATTCATTATTTTCATAAAAATTATTTAGAGCAATTAAATTAATTTATTTTTATTTTTGCTAGATTTCTGACTGGACCGGCGTTGCTTTCCAGGATAAAAAATTCACCAGTAAGTATTTTGTGGATAACCTAAAATTATATGCTACTGTTAGCAGATATCTGACAATTTTCCAAATTTTTTTACAAAAACCAATAATGATAAAAATATTTTAAAAAATTTTTACATGTAGAATTTCATACTAAATTTTTTTAATTATAGTTTGATTATTGAAAAATCCACAAAATTTTTAGATATCTGCTAAATCATAATAATAAAATTATCTGTCAATTAAAATAAATTCTACTTGAATCATAATTAAATTAAAATTAAGTTAGCCGGTATTTAAATATTTTTAGAATTTTTTTTTATTGAAAAATTATTTAAAAAAAAAATTAAAGAAAAAATTTGACATGTAGAAAATTTTGAAAATTACACATGCAATTTTTTAAAAATATTTTTTTGCTATAATTTAATTATTAAAAAAAAAATCAAAATATTAAAAACGTCAGCTAACTTTGTTATTATCATAATTAATAATAAAACAATTCCAGATAAATACCAATCCCAATTTGGATCTGGAAGTCAGTATGCGTACTACCACGACGAAGATGAGTCGACCTTCCACCTGGTGGACACGACTCGCGTGCAAAAGCCACCATACCAGCGTGGACGTTTCAACAAGAACCAACGCAACCTTCGAGGCCGTGGCGGCCAGCGCGGTGGAATGAATGCCCTGCAACAGCTGGGTAAGCTGAAGCTGCGCGAACGCGAGCGTAAAGGCCAAACCAAGCGCTGGGGTCGCAACAACAAAAACAACCCACCGAATAAAAACCGTGACGCTTCTGTAACTGTGCGTCCTGACTGGTCGACCATCGAGGAGATGGACTTCCCTCGCTTGGGAAAGCTCAGCCTGCCGAACATCAAGGACGGCGAGGACATTTTGTGCTGCGGGTCTCTTGAATACTACGATAAAACTTATGACCGAGTTAATGTAAAGAACGAGAAGCCACTGCAGCGTGTTGATAGAATTTTCCATACTGTCACCACCACTGACGACCCGGTGATCCGTAAATTGTCCAAGACCGAGGGAACAGTCTTCGCTACTGACGCCATCCTGGCCACAATTATGTGTTGCACCAGGAGTAATTACAGTTGGGATATTGTCATTGAAAAAATCGGAGATAAACTTTTCTTCGACAAGAGAGACAATACAGAGTTTGACTTGCTCACTGTCAACGAGACCAGCGTCGAGCCGCCCCAGGATGATGGAAATTCTTTGAATTCTCCGCGTAATTTGGCACTCGAGGCGACTTTCATTAATCACAACTTCTCCCAGCAGGTTCTTAAATCCAGCGAACCCCGTTTTAAGTTTGATGAAGGAAATCCTTTCATTTCCGAAGAAGAGGAAGGCGATGTAGCCTCCGTTGCTTACCGGTACCGCAAGTGGGATCTGAACAACGGCATCACTCTGGTTTGTCGTTGCGAGCACGATGCTGTCTTACAAGGTCCCAATGGAGAGACCCAATTCTTGACCATCAAAGCTCTGAACGAGTGGGACTCTAAACTAGCTAACGGAGTTGAGTGGCGTCAAAAATTAGACACTCAAAGAGGAGCTGTTCTTGCTAACGAGCTGAGGAACAACGCATGCAAACTCGCTAAGTGGACTGTTCAGGCTCTCCTTGCTGGGTCTGATCAAATTAAGTTTGGATATGTCTCTCGTGCCAGCGTTCGCGACTCTTCTAAACATGTCATCTTGGGAACTCAGCAGTACAAGCCTATTGAGTTTGCAAGGCAGATTAATTTGAACATGGACAATGCTTGGGGAATCTTGCGTTGTATTATTGATATTTGTTTGAAACAGAAGGATGGAAAGTATTTGATCATGAAGGATCCCAACAAGCCCATGATTCGGTTGTATGATATTCCGGATAATACTTTTGAAAGCGAGGATGAGGAGGAAGAGGATGAAGATGAAATGGTCAATGACGCGTTCCAGAATTAAATCAGATTCACAATTTTGTATTTAAATTTTATTGTTTTATTTGGCTTATATATACCATCAATTATATATTGTGCGAACTACAGTAATTTTTAGTTTGGATTAATAAATGATTCAACTGGAAAATTTTTTGTATTATTTTTTTTGCAATTAAATCATTTTTTTAAATAATAACTTTACATTTAATTTTTATAATTATAAGTATAAGTTCTTATAAGTATAAGAACATATTTTTTAATAAATAGAGTAAGAAAAATTTATTTAAAAAATTCCATCTTTAGTAATTCAAAAATTTTTTAGACAATTAATTTTTTAATAAAAATTAAAGAATTACAATAAATTAAAATTAAATAATTTATGATACTAAGATCAGTCGAAGTTCAACAATTTTTTTTTTCAACTGTTAAATTAAAATTTGATCATTTTAATCATTTTTATAACAAAAAAATTTTTTTTTTAAATTGATATGTAGGAATTTTATAAAATAAAAAATGCAATTTTTTATAAATAATTTTTTGGACCTAATTTGTTTGTTAAAGAAAATTAAAAAATTGTAAAGTGACAGCTAAATTTAATGTCATTTAATTTTATGTGTTGATTGTTTCAAATAAATTTATTTTTTGTTAGTTAATATTTATTAACGGAAGGGCGAGCAAAACTCTTTTACATATAAAAGTGAACCCCGTTTTGCCCATCCTTTCTATACTTAGTATTTATTATTTGAAAAATATTATGACATTAAAGTTAGCTGTTACTTGATTAATTTTTAATTTTATCTAACAATTAAATTTATTATAAAAAATTGTATTTTTTTATTTTCTAGATGTTTTTTTTCTTATTTTTTTTGTCATAATTTATTTGTCAACAAAAGTTCTAAAAATGATTACATATCTGCTAAATTACTTTTCATAAAATATTTGTTTCTTTTTTTTTTTTTTAACTT
Source organism: Cotesia vestalis (assembly GCA_000956155.1). Lineage (NCBI taxonomy): Eukaryota > Metazoa > Arthropoda > Insecta > Hymenoptera > Braconidae > Cotesia > Cotesia vestalis. The sequence goes on from JZSA01003120.1 coordinate 73,341, forward strand.
TTTATTTGTTTTTTAGGGACGCAGCTGCTGTGCGACTATTCTTTATATTATAAAATGTTATTTATAATTTTACGTGTTATTTTTCAAATCTTCCGAGTGGAATTTTTTTGTAATAATTTTTTCAATAAAAAAAATAATGAAAATTAATTTAGCAGATATTTAATAATTTTTAGAATTTTCATTAATAAATAAATTATGAAAAAAAAAATAAGAAAAAAAAAATGACATCTAGAAATTAAAAAAAATAAAAAATACAATTTTTTATTAAAAATTGCTCAGGTGACAACTCACTTTAATGTCATAAAAAAATAATAAAAATTTCCATAAGCAATTTTATTTTTTATAATTTAATTGTCAAAAAAATTGGACTGATAAAATTCTAAATTTAAAATATCGCGGCAAATTAAAAACTACTGCGCATATTAATCTGCGCATGTTGGGAGTATAAATAATTTATATATATTGTATGCTCGAACAAAAGTATAGCTATATATGATCATAATAGTGTGTATACACTACTTGACACACATGTTTATATATGTTTTCAGCAGCAAATGGCCGACGACTGGACTCGAAACATTGTTTGCCGGTGAGAAATTACAATAATTAATAATTAAATTACTATGACACTTTTATTTAATAATTAATATACAATATTATAAATCTGACTGTTTAAGTTACTACAAAAATGGCCTGTGTCGAGAGGGTGATAACTGCCGGTATCGACATACAAGTCAGCAGTCTGGTGAGCAAGATGAAATGACTGATGTGAGTGAATCGAACAACAACACCAACACCACCGAGCAAGGGGCTTCTCAGGTTCCTTGCCGTTTTTTCAAATGGGGAACCTGCAAATTCGGTAACCGCTGTCGTTATGGCCACGCATCCTCCACCAGCCCTGGAATGTCAGCAGTTCGTTCTGATGCCAGCCAGGATATTGACTCATTATTAAGTTCAACCTCGTCTGCTGCAGCATCTTCTCTTACAGACGCTGCTCACTCATCCTCGTCCTTTTCGTAAGTCATTTTAATTTTTTAAAATTTTTAAATTGAGTTAGCCGATTTATAAAAATTATTAGAATTTTTTTTATTGAAAAAATTGTCACAAAAAAATTAAAAAAAAAAATTATAAACGCAATTTTTAAAAAGTATTTTTTAGTTTTAATTTAATAAATAAAAAAAATAAAAACGTCGACTAACTTTAGTATTATAAATTTGAATTCTTAAATTTGTAAATTATTTTTATGACACTAAAGTTAGCAATCATTTTATTATTTTTTTATTTTTTATTAAAGTCATAATTAACTTTCATATTTTTTATGAAATGACAAAAAATTTTGAAATTTAGGAATACAAATAATTATGAACCAACTGAGTGGGTCAAAGCGCCAGTTTTCATACCAAACACCTTGGCTAGTATGAATTGTGATCTGGAAGATGAAGATGACAGCAACGTTGATATGTCGTCAATCAAAACAACCAAGCCAGAATCTTACGCCAGAGCGGTTAATAATACTGGGCAAACTCTAAACCCAGCGTCGGAACCTCTTTGTCCTTATGCAGAATCAAGTGGAGTATGTAAAAAACTTGAGTGTCCTTACTTACATGGCGACATTTGTGATCTTTGTGGTAGTGCTGCCCTTCATCCCTTTAACAAAGAACGTCGACAGCAACATACAAGTGTAAGTTCATATTTTTATAAATTTATTAATTATTTACGAAAATACAATTAGCTGACTTTTGAAATTCTTAGAAAATTTCTTATTAAAAAATTTATTTAAAAAAAAAATTAAAATTTTACATATCGAAGATTTTAAAAATTAAAAAATGCAATTTTTTTAAAACATTTTATTATAATTTAATTAATGACAAAAAATTTTTAAACGTCTACTGATTTTAGTATAATTTATTATTTTTGAGGGAAAAAAAATTATTTTTAAAAAAATTTAATTAAAAATTTTTTTTTAATTTTTACATGTCAATTTTTTTTTGCCGTAACTGAATTGTAACAAAAATTAATTTTTATTAAATCCAAAGGCGTGTATAAAACAACATGAGGCTGATATGGAGGAGTCATTTGCTATCCAGCGTAGCCGCAGCAAAGCCTGCGGAGTTTGTTTCGAAGTGATAATGGAAAAAACGTCACGTGAGCAGAGGAGATTCGGTATCTTGCCGAACTGCAATCACTGTTTTTGTCTGAGCTGCATTAGAAAATGGCGACAGGCTAAGCAGTTTGATAACAAAATCATACGCTCGTGCCCAGAATGCCGGATTTCATCAGACTTTGTTTGTCCCAGTATCTACTGGGTGGACACTAAAGAAGAAAAGGAGAAACTTATTGTCGAGTATAAAGGAGCGCTGAGGTAATTATGTTTTTTGCAATGTTACATGCAAGACCTTCATTTATACGTATGAAGTATATTCAATGTCTTGGCAAATTTGCATCTATTTATAATTTTAATTTCATTGGTTGGAACTCAGAGATAAATATTAATAGGATTAAAATAGTAATAGGTATTAATAAATTGATTAGAATTAATTTTTTTTTTTTTTTTTTTTTTTAAAATTGCACGTTGAAAATGTCCCTTTGGCAATAAATGCTTTTATCTTCATGCCTTACCTGATGGAACTAAAGCTGATGTTGGTCCACCAGCACGTCAAGCTTCTCATTCTAGCGGTGAAATTGATTTCCTTCAGGTATTTTTTTTTATACTGAAATTTAGAGACATTTGATAATTTTTATAATTTTTTTAAAAAATAAATTATGTAAAAATAAATTTTATTGAAAAAATTTAATTTTTGGAAACTAAAAAATTACAAAAAGAAAATTTGTTATACCTAATTTATTTTTCAAACAAATTAAAAAATTGTCTAGTGTCTAATAATTTCAAAATTATTTTTTTTTTAATACTAAAATGTTATTTAAATAAAAAAAAAAAAAAAAAAATGATAATTTAATACTTATATTTTAGCAATTAATATTATGGAATTTTCTGGAAGAAAGAGACAACCGTTGGATTTACATGGATGATCATGACGAGGTTGTCGTTTTATTCTCAGATTCTGAAGATTCCGTCTGGTAAAAACCTTTTCGTCCTTATGTGATTAATTAATTAATTAAAATTAAAATAATATAAAAAAAAAACACCAATCTTTGATTTTCATGCAAAGTAATAATTAATAATTATAAAAATAATACTAAAAATATTTTCAAGAATTGTTTTGTGATATTTATATAAAAAAAAATTTCTTTTTGTTTTTTCATATAGATTTCCAAGACAAGTTACAATTCATTAATCGTGGCTTTATAAGTGTTTTACAATTATACTTAGATAAATATTATTCTTTTTTGGTAATCCACTAAAAAGATAATAGTTAATCTGATAGTAAAAAAAAAAATATAAAGGTTATCGGGTAAACAAAATAAAAATAAAACAATAAATGTGTTATTGCTAAAGTGCGTTAATTACGAGTGTAATGTACAATAGTTTAATAGTGAAAACATTGTTATTATTATTATAATTGATATTCATAATTAATTTAAATTTAAAACGGTATCTCAATGTTGGCATATAAATAAGTACTAAGCAAATACTTGTTGAGGTGATTTAAATTTTCTTCTGCTCACTCATTATATTTCTATTATTTTTTACACTAAATATTTTTTTTTTTTTCATACATTATATTTTGTAATTGTTAAACTTAGTTTTAAATGATTGATTAGAAGAAAAAAAAAAGATAATTAAAATTATATCCTACTAAAAAAAAAAAACAGTTGTTGTTATTTCTTGGCAGTATATTTTTTATTACTTGTAAAAAATCATATATATATATATTATTATGTGTAACAATAAGCAGTGATAGTAAAAAATCATTTTTATTACCTAATTATAATAATTATGAATTAATTTTTTTATTTAAAATTAATCATTCGAAAAATAAAATTTATCACTCGGGCTAATAATCACTCGATATTATAATGAAAAAAATATAAATTAAAGTTTTATAATTAATATTAATTATTATAATAAAAGTAAATTAACTGTATAAATATCTATACAACAGTAGAGTCTTTAGATGACGGCTGTTGAGATGGTTGTACGTTGCTGCAGTCTTTATTGTCACTCTCATTGCCTCTGTTTGATGAATATTTATAAAACCCAAATGAAAAAAATGAAAAAATAAATAAAAACAAATTAAAAAAAGCATTTTTAGCAAATAATAAAATAAAATAAATAAAATCAAAAATATACCTTCGGGCAATGTGGGACTGACAGGGTAAAATTGGTTGAGCTGGATTGCTAATTCTCGATTGCACGAGAGGCACGTGGGGTGTTGAAATTCTCTGCCGATTGAATCCCATATTATTATTTTCGGCATTTTCGCTATCAATACCATTTATATTATTATTATTACTACAATTATTATTATTATTACTATTATTATTATTTAAATTCTTAGGGTGAGTATTAGTCCCCGGTTCAATTTTTTTCCTGAACTTGGTGGAGTATTTATAAAAGTCCGACATCTCAAAGGGCTTTGTGACTTCTTTGTAGGGCTGATACTTTCCGGGGTGAATAATAGTCCTTCCGTCTGGAGTTAATTTATTGTCCGGGGACGCAAAGTTCGAGGGTTCAAAGGCGACCGTGACGTCGCCGTTTATTGATTTATTGCTAGACAGGCGGGTGTTTGATTCAGCGGGAATTTCAAGGTTCTTGAGAGTCTGGGACAAGGTGGCGGGAGGTTTCGAGTAGTCCAAGTCAATGGAGGTCTCATACCACTCTTTTTCACTATCGCGGTACGAGCTGCGGGTATCTGGACTGCCCTCGACAATGCTGTGAAAAACGGAGCCTGCCGTCGGGGAAGGTAGAGTAATCGCAGCAGTGGTCTCCACCACGGGAGTGATAGACTTATTGTCTTCCTGATGCCAAGTCTCAACACTACCTAGCGACTGGGTCCGCAAGAGGGTGCGTGATTGTGACAAGTTAAGCCGTTCGGGTCTTGCTGGTCCCTTGCTGCCCAAATATTTAGGGTTGTTTTGACTACTAGTGAACCCAGTCACATTGCTTTGCTTCACAAACTTGGTCTGAACCGGCTTGATCCCTCCAGCAGGCCCCAGAGTCATCAAGCCTTCGGGAGCGTTCGCCTGGTAATTAATATTAGCCGCATATTTTCGGCGATCAATGCTGCCAAACCTATCTGGGTGCTGCTGATGCTGCTGCTGCTGCTGATACTCCGGACCCGGCCAGAGTATCTCGTCTCCATTGATCACCCAGCTATCAGCAGAACTTGCAAATTCTTGGCGACGAGAAATAGGCGGCATGCTCTGGTGATTATTCCGCTTAATTATTTTATCTTGCATTGAATTTCGCTCGTGCAAAACCGGAGGAACTTGCTCGAAATTGTCATTCGAAGAAACATGAACGAATGGATCTGACGGGTAGTAGGGCAACCGCGAACGGTATTGATTTGTCGTCAGCTCAAATTTACCAGTGGTCTCGATATTCGCGCCGACTGACTGGGAGGAGGGTAAAATCTCGCTGATATTAGGCGACAACTGGCTCTGATGATAGTAATGATGATACCTAGGAGAAGGTAGCTTGTAATTGCTTGATAACTGTCGCTGGTTGTAGTAAGGCACCTCGCTCTGTCGCTTTTGCTCTCGCGGCCACAAATTTGGAGTGTTGTCTTCTTTGTTGGAGATCATACGGTAAGTCCGCTCAGGTAATTGGGGGTGCTTGTGGTGCAGAGATATTTCGTCAGAGTCGTGGGAGTACGTAGACACGCGGTGTTGCTGATTTCCTAGGATATAAATGTCTGAGTTTTCATTCAAATCATGAATACCGTCGCTTCGAGAACTTTTACTGCTTCCACCTCCTAATACTGAACCTTCATTCATCCACTCACTCTTGTCATTTTTAATGTGATTCTGATCGTGAACTGACGTCAGCGACGACTCATCAGGACTAATTACTTTTGATGACTTATCGTAACTTAGTTGCGGGTTTAATATTTTATCTGCAATAAATTATCATTTTTAATTTAATATAATAATTTATTATATAATTAATTTAATAATTTAACCTGGAGCTGCATTAAATGGCGGGCGGGGTTTTTTTGATTTATGCTTGGCGTAAGTCGAGCCAGATGGTAGAGCAGTGTCGTCGGAAAAAATAGAAGATTGCCAGGGTGTAGACTCGGCGATATTAGGCCGTCTGGGTAATTGTCCATAACTCAGTCGGATAAAATTCAACCTTGTGTCTAGCTCCTTAATACGTCTTTGAGCTTGCTGATAAACTGATCGGTGCTTTCTGCGAACTGCTTTGCTTTCCGATGAATCACTGCAGATAGCGAACGCCGCTGTGGCAATACTTGTTTGTACTTGACGTTCCAATTCCAACGCTGATTCTTCCTATTATTAAAAATTAATTACTAACAATAATATATTTTTCTTTATTTAAAATTTTATAAAAACTTACAGCTTCGCTGCTCTTGAGTTTATTGATAAGATTCTGCGGGTATGCAAATGAAGTTCCGACTCGCCTGCGAAAAAGCGGCGGACTCTCTCCCGGATCCAAAGGAATCTCTGGAGGCAAAATACCTGTCAGTTCGGCTTCATCGATGCACAAATTTTTTAGCTCATTATTTTTGCGAGCTAGCTTCTCTTCCAGTGCTTCGCGACGTTGACGAAGCCATTGCAGTCGGCTTGCTGAGGCTGTATTTGTCTCTATCCTCGATTTCTGTTCACTCTCAGCCATCACTGAAAAATAAGTTTATTTGTTTATTTATCACTCACTTACACTCTCACTGCTTATCAATAAAAAATAAATAAATAAATAATGTAAACAAAAATAAACTCTTACCCATATTAGTAGCAAGTTATTAAAAAGCCAACTTGTAATTTATTTACAGCAAAACTGACTCCATTATTTTTTTTAAATTATTTTCATTGCAATTACTATTGTATTACGATAAATACTTATTGTTACGTGACACCAATAGTACTTTTAAGAAGTATCTGGTTTATTATTATGCAATTGCATTGCTTCAAACTTATCAATGCTGAATGTGTGTATTTATAAATATTGGTGGATGTATTTAATTTTTAATCCCCATTGCTGGTATTACTTTCTTGTGTTGTGTGTAAACGCTACAATCGACAATATATTTTCTGTCTATATACTCGAAGCGTGAACGCCTGTACATATTAATAGTACTCGATACTATCGGTGTACGTATAACTGACCTTGTATAAATGTGTACGTGAGAGTACGTATATGTACAGTGTGTGACAGTCAGTGGCTGGTAGGCTGGTAATTCTGGAAAATAAAAATTAAATAATAATAATAAACGTTTTCAGTATTACAATTACAATTATTGTTGTTATTGTGATTATTGCTATTATACGTTACAGAAGATGACAGTAGCGCGATCTAGTTTGCGGGAAAAAAATTATCTTTAAATGTTTTAGTTTTGATAACACTGAAGTTGACAGATATTAAAAATTTTTTTAGAATTTTATAGCAATTAAATTATTATAAAAAAAATTAAATTAAAAAGTTTCACATGTAAAAATTAATAAAAATCACAAGTAAAAATTTTCAGAAGCTTTTTTTTATTGTAATTAATTTATTGAAAACATTTTTCAAATTAACAGCTGACTGCTAACTTCAGTGTTATTAGTTTGTTGTGTTAGTTATTGGATTCTTTTGCTTCAAATAAATATTTTTTTTTAATAAATAAAAATGATATTAAAGTTAGCTATCACTTGAGTATTTTTTAATTTTTTTAATAAACAAATTTGTTCTAAAAAATTATTTAAAAGAAAATTGCATTTTTAATTTTTTAAAATTCTTACATATGAATTTTTTTCATGACAATGAATTTGACAGGTATTAAAAATTTGTTTATAATTTTATAATAATGGAATTATTATGAAAAAAAATTTCACATGTAAAAATTTAAAAAAATTATTAATTAACATTTTTATAATCATTTTTTTATTGTAACTGATTTATTATAAAAATTAAAAAAATTTACAGCTATCAGCTTACTTCAGTATCATTCTTTTTTTGTTATCATTTATTTACAAAAATTCTTAAACATCTGCTAACAATGACGTTAACTTCAACTGTCACTTGACAATTTTTTAATTTTCTTTAATAAAAAAATTTGTTCTAAAAAATTTCATTTTTAATTTATTAAAATTTATAACACTAAAGTTGAGAGATGTAAAAAATTATTTTGAAATTTTATAGCAATTAAATTGTTAAAAAAAAATTTAATTGAAAAGTTTTACATGTGAAAATTAATAAAAATTACAAATTAAAATTTTTAGAAGCATTTTTTTATTGTAATTAATCTATTGAAAAAATTTCTAAAATTGACAGCTGACCGCTAACTTCAGTATTATTAAAATTTCTACAAATCCATTTTTTTAATAATATTTTTTTGCTATAATTTATTTGTTAAAGAAAAATTTAAAAAATTGGGAAGTGACAGCTAAATTTAATATCATAAATGAACAATCAGCTGACAGTAAAAAAAAATATTTTTAATAAATAACTTACTCATTTTGTATAAAAATCTTTGTTTAATTAATTAATTTATTAGAAAATAATCAACTTTAAATTTCAATTTCAACCAAGGTGATTCTACACCACAGTTAACTACTTGTCAACAGAAAATTAGTACCACAGAATGAAAAGATCACAGTAGCGCCATCTACAACAATATTTTTTAGTAAATCATTATAGCGCTTGTCAATAATTTTTTTCATTAAACTATTGTTAGGCATGTATATAAATATACAAATATATGTTTAAATGTTGAGATTGTAATTGGACTGGTCAATTACAAGTCTCCTTTGTTGCAGACAATAATTGTTCTCCAAGAACACATGGTGTGTTGGTGTTTCAGGAACGTTGGAGAAAGCAAAAAAAATTCAAAATAAAACAGCGGGGAGAGGTGAGGAGAGGATCGGTGATTCTGGCGGACGGAGCTTGAAGCTGGGTGATTGGTGGATGGTGGTTGGAATAAAGCAGTTGAAATTTTATTTGTAAGCGGTTGAAACAAGAAAAGTTCACCAAAACTGACTACCGAGACAAAGGTTATTACGTGAGAATAAATTGTTTATTATTATTCGGTTTAAATATTGCAATCAGCTGTAATGTCACTTTGTTGTTGCTAATTATTGGAGTGTAATTTTTTTGGCCTGATGTTATTGATAATTCAGTGTGTGCGTACAATTATATTTTGGTGACTAATTCGTGGAATTTTTTAGGTTTTAGTAGAAACATGGAGGCTCTGATACCTGTAATAAATAAGCTTCAGGATGTTTTCAACACTATTGGAGCAGATGTCATTCAGTTGCCTCAGATTGTCGTATTGGGAACGCAGGTTAGTTTATTATTCATCCATTTAATTTAGGGTTATTAAATATCAATAAAAATCTATGTCAAGTTATTCTTATTAAATTTTAAAAAAATAATTATTTTATAAACAAAATTATTGACGCTTTGTTTTTGCTTGTGTATAACATCCAGAGTTCTGGTAAGTCATCAGTCATCGAAAGCTTAGTAGGCCGTTCTTTCCTGCCCCGCGGAACTGGAATCGTAACACGACGACCCTTGGTGCTCCAATTGGTCTACTCGCCAAAAGACGACCGGGAAAACCGCAACGCTGAAAATGGGACACTTGACGTTGACGAATGGGCGACCTTCCTACACGACAAACACAGGATCTTCAGAAATTTCGACGACGTTCGTCGTGAAATTGAAAAAGAAACCGATCGCATGGCTGGCGGGAACAAAGGAATTTGCCCCGAGCCGATTAACCTGAAAATATTCTCCCCTAAAGTCGTCAACCTGACGCTGATCGACTTGCCGGGCATCACCAAAGTTCCCGTCGGGGATCAGCCGGAGGATATCGAGTCTCAGATACGCCAGTTGGTACTTAAGTATATTTGTAATCCTAACTCTATTATCCTCGCTGTGGTCACCGCGAACACAGACATGGCCACCAGTGAGAGCTTGAAGTTTAGCAAAGATGTTGACCCGGATGGAAGACGCACTCTTGCTGTTGTTACTAAGCTGGATCTTATGGATGCCGGTAAATTTATTCTTGGATTTTTACATGAATTTTTTTTTTTTATAGATAAAAAGTATAATTATTGTAATCATTTTTTATTTTTAAAATAGGTACTGATGCCATAGAGATACTTTGCGGACGTGTTATACCAGTTAAGCTTGGTATCATAGGTGTAGTTAATAGATCCCAACAAGATATTATTAATAATAAAACTATTGAAGAGGCATTAAAAGATGAATCAATGTTTTTACAAAGAAAGTATCCGACTTTGGCTAATAGAAATGGTACTCCGTATTTAGCTAAAACTCTTAATCGTTTACTTATGCATCATATTCGTGATTGCTTACCAGAATTAAAGGTAACTTTTATTTATTTATTTAGTTGGTTAAAATTTTTCAATGAAAATTAAGTTAGCGGACATCTAAAAATTTTTAGAATTTTTTTTATTGAAAAAATGATTATAAAAAAAATTGATTTATAAAAAACTTGAAAAATTGTAAGTGCAATTTTTAAAAAATATTTTTTTATTGTAATTTAATTATTTGAAAAAAATTAAAAAATTAAATACGTCTGCTAACTTTAGTATTATAAATTTTTATTAACAAATTTTTTTAAATATTAAATTTAAATTAAATACATTTGGTTTGTTAATTATCAGACTAATTGATGATTATAAATTAAAATTATAATCAAAATAAATGAAAAAAAATTTTTTTTAACCAAATAATTAATTTTTAAATAAATTTTCAGACCCGTGTAAATGTAATGATTTCTCAATACCAAACACTACTAAATTCCTACGGTGAAGACGTATCAGATAAGAGCCAAACGCTCTTGCGAATAATTATGAAATTTGCAAGCAGTTATTGCTCGACAATCGAAGGCACAGCACGTAACATAGAAACAACGGCGCTTTGCGGTGGAGCACGTATCTGTTATGTGTTTCATGTTTTATTCAAAGAAGCCTTGGACGGCATTCATCCGCTCGGCGGTCTCACCAAAATGGACATTCTCACTGCCATAAGAAACGCGACGGGTCCAAGACCGGCGTTGTTTGTACCTGAAGTCTCCTTCGAGTTGCTAGTCAAGAGGCAAATTCGCCGCTTGGAGGACCCGTCGCTGAGGTGCGTTGAACTGGTCCACAGAGAGATGCAGGAGATTGTCCAGCACTGTGGTACTGAAGTTCATCATGAAATGCTGCGTTTTCCCAAGCTGTACGAACGCATTGTTGATACTGTAACTCAATTGTTGCGTAAACGGTTACCTACTACTAATTCAATGGTAAAAATTTGGTTTAAAAAATTTTAATAATTAATTATTGCTTAATTTAATATTTGTTAATTTTTCAGGTCAAAAATCTCGTTGCTATTGAATTGGCTTATATTAATACAAAACACCCGGATTTTAACAAAGAAGCGGCTTTAGTTTCTTCGTTATTAAAATCGACAGACATTGATAGTATGAAGCATAGTCGTAAAAATGGAACACTTGCCAACGCTTCTAATACTTCTGTAACACCTGTTGGCATGGTAATTTTTTTTTTTTTTTTTTAATTAATTTAATGACACTGAAATCAACAGATGAAAATTAAATTAGCCGATATCTAAAAATTTTTAGAATTTTTTAAAAAATACTAGAAAATCGAACGCGCTTTTTTTATTTAATCAATATTTTTTAATATTTTTAATGATAATAGTGAACAAATTTTAATCATTAACATTTAACCGTTGCCAAAGTGGTCGGCATAATAACGAAAAGCGACAACGATAAAAACGTCACATTAACTATTAAATAAAGGATTTTTTAGATTTTTATAACAATTAAATTATAATGAAATGATTTTAGATGTTAAATCTAGAAAATTAAAAAAAAATTATAAATGTGAATTTAAAAAAATATTTTTTTTTATCATAATTAATTTGTCAAAAATTATCAGATGTCCGCTAATCAATTGAATGATTAACAATAAATTCTTAAAATTAAAACAGAATAAAATGGTAAACAATAAAGAAGACTTATTGGGCATTGTGGAGCAGAGTAACAAAGAGCAAAGTCAAAATCACTGGTTGCTGAGTAATTTACTTCCTCAAGGCAGAACAGACTCATCCAGTACAACTGAAAATTCTCCAGTGAGAACTCGCGACGGCGCTAAATCCCCAGCATCTATCCAAGGTAGTGATGTAATGAACAACGTCGAGGATTGGCAGCAGAAAAATTCACCACAACAGAAAGCTGTTAATCTGCTTTCCGAAGTACCCTCTCAAACGAATAATAATCGTAAACTCAGCGAACGAGAACAAAGAGACTGCGATGTAATTGGTAATTGAATTTTATGAATTAACGTTTTTTATTTAATTTATTTATATATTTTTATTTTGTTTTAATTTTAATTGTCAAAGCTAATAAATTGGTTTATCATTAACGTTCACAGAGAGACTCATCAAGTCGTATTTCTACATTGTCCGCAAGTCTATTCAGGACAGTGTACCAAAGGCTGTTATGCATTTTCTTGTTAATTTTGTTAAAGACAATTTACAAAGCGAGTTAGTAACGCACTTGTACAAAGCGGATCAAGCTGAAGCATTATTAAATGAAAGCGAACACATTGCCGTTAGACGTAAAGAAACTAGTGACATGTTAGAGGTATTTATAATTATTCTAAAATAATTTTTACTTTTATTAAAAATATTTTTTTTTATTTTAATATCATTTATTTTTTTTTAAATTACAGGCATTGACACAAGCAGGCAATATAATTAGTGAAATCCGTGAAACGCACATGTGGTAATAATGAAGTTTAAGATAAATATAAAATGTGCTAAGGCAGTTCTTTTTCTGCTACTTGCTGTGCTAGTGTCAAAGACTAGATGTAATCGTGTGAAAAAAATTACATTTATTATTATTACTTTTAATTATAATTACAATTGTTATCATTACTTTTATTTAATATCTTTTACGTCGTAACTAAGTAACACGATTAATTTATCAATCAACACAGTGTATCAATTTTTATTTCACAATAAAAAAGTATCTACGTAAACTCTTCACAGTATTTGTTTTTTTTTCTTTTTTTATTTATTTATTTATTTAACTTAAATGCCAAAACAATAAGCCTAATGGCAAGTACAACAAATGTAACAGTTTTATTCAATCACGTAAGTATTATAATATAAATTTAAAACATTAAGAGAAATAATTCTATGTTAAGTGAAAAGACAGAAAATAACGTAATATTTCTGAAAAATACATAAAAAATGATCAATTAAAAAAAAAAATTGATTATCACAATTTTTAAAAATTTTCAAAAAAATTTATAAATTTAAAAATTAAAAAAGAAAAATATTGATTATCGCAATTTTCGAAAGATTTTATAATCCAAGATTCTACTGAGTGTAATTCAAATAATACGGGATATTTTTTTGGATTATATTCAGTGTAATCTTACGTGATATAACCACCAAAATTACTTGGTCAAATCGGAGATTACACTGAATATAATACAAAAATAATTTAATAAAATCTAGATTATATTTGATATTATCTGAAATTTCTTTTCACCACAGATATCACTGAGTATAATATGAGAGAATATGCAGTGTTCTTTCCGTGTACATAGTCTGAACGATACTATGTAAAGTTAACATAAATTTATACAAAAATTATCCAGAGAAACAATAGTTTATGTAATAATTAATTTTTATTTATAAAAAAAAAAAAAAGAATTTTTTTCATAATAATTTATGACATTAAAGTTAGCTGTCACTTGACAATTTTTCAATTTTTTTTTACAATTAATTTGCTCCAAAAAATTATTTAAAAAAAATTCCATATATAATTTTTTTTTAATTTCTAATTGTCAATTTTTTTTATAAATTATTTTTTGCCATAATTTATTTGTTACAAAAATTCTTAAAATTATCAACTATCTGCTAAGTTAATTTTCATGAGAATTAATTTAGCAGCCATTTATTAATTTTTAGAATTTTTTAACAAATAAATTATGGCAAAAATAAATGAGAAAAAAAAATTGACATTTAGAAATTTTTAAAAATTATAAATGCAATTTTTTAAAAATATTTTTTCAGAAAAGATTTAGTTGTTAAATAAAATAAAAAAATTAATGACATTAAAGTTAGCAATCACTAGAGAATTTTTTAATTTTATTTAACAAAAAAATTAGTTCCAAAAAATGATTTTTAAAAAATTGGATTTTTAATTTTTTTAAATTTCTAAATGTCAATTTTTTTTCCTAATTTTTTCGCTATAATTTATATGTTAAAAAAAATTCTAAAAATGATTTAATATCTGCTAAATTTATTTTCATAAAAAATTATCAAGTGGCTGCTAACTTTAATGTCATTTAATTTTCATTAAATTTTCACACGTGGAATATTTTTATTGAATTACTTTTTTTTTACAACAATTTAATTATTAAAAATTATGAAAAAATTTCTAATGTCTGTCAACAAAAATTAATTTGTCAAGAGAAAAAAAAATTAAAAACGTCGGCTAACTTTTTTATTAAAAAAAAAAAAATTTATTTATAGAAACTGACATTATCGGCGGGATCGAGCAGTCAGTTCACTGACAGGAGGACAGCGGCGCGGATGTCTCTTGCAGTTATTTATATATGACTGTAAATTAGTAGGGGAAAAAATTATGACTTCCTTGAAAGCAATCTAACTCTGTCAATATAATTTAAAATAATAGTAAATTCCTAAAAACATTCAATTATTAATTAATATAATTATTGTGATTGTAGTTATAATTTAATTAGTGATACTTATTTCAAATGTGAGTATTGAAAAGCTGCTGCGTGTCATTTTTAATTGTTTTTTGTACTATTTACTCATAGCAATAGTAACAATAACAATAATTGTCCTGTTCTGAACAAAATAGTGCATGTCTGTAAATAATGCATCACGAGTGTATTGAAATTGTTGACAGTAAAACGGCTGTGTAATTAAATTACACAATTTTGACAGCTGTAATTTTTTTAACTCCAATCATTGTAAATACTATCTAACACAATTGTAACAATAATTTAATGATTTCAAATATTTAAAGTGAATGTTAGTTTAATTGAGTTTCATTAAAATTCACTGATTTAATTTATTAAAATAAATAAAAATGTTGAATCGATTTAAATCGGCGTTAATGAATGCTGTCGGTGGGACTGAACTTGGTTTACAGTATAATCATGATTCAGATGGTGAACTACCCAAAGATTATGTTAATTCAAGTGTCGTTGAAATTGAAGCTAAGCCTTACAGCAGGCCTAGTTTTTTAGGATTGACCACCGAAGAGACTCAGGTATTTATTTATTTTTTTGACAGTCAAGTTGACAGACATTAGAAATTTTTTCATAATTTTTAACAATTAAATTATTGTATAAAAAAAAAATAATTTAATAAAAATATTCCACGTGTGAAAATTTAATGAGAGTTAAAAGACATTAAAGTTAGCAGCCACTTAATATTTAGTAATTTTTAGAATTTTTTTTAACAAATAAATTATGGCCAAAAAAAAATTAGGAAAAAAAATTGACATTTAGAAATTTAAAAAAATTAAAAATCCAATTTTTTAAAAATCATTTGTTGGAACTAATTTTTTTGTTAAATAAAATTTAAAAATTCTCTAGTGACTGCTAACTTTAATTTTTCAATTTTATTTAACAACTAAATCTTTTTTTAAAAAATTGTATTTATTATTTATAAAAATTTTTAAATGTCCATTTTTTTTTCTCATTTAGTTTTGCCATAATTTATTTGTTAAAAAATTCTAAAAATTAATAAATAGCTGCTAAATTAATTCTCATGAAAATTAACTTATAAGATTGTCGATGATTTTAAGAATTTTTGTAACAAATAAATTACGACAAAAAAAAATTTATAAAAAAAATTGACATTTAGAAATTTTGAAAAAATTACAAATGCAATTTTTTAAAAATAATTTTTTGGAAGAAATTTATTTGTTAAAAAAAATAAAAAATTGTCAAGTGACAGCTAACTTTAATGTCATGAAAATTTTAAAAAATTATCAATGAAAATTAATTTGTTGTTAAAATAAAAAAAAATTGACAGTTGTGAGCTAACTTCAGTATCATTTTTATTTATTTATTAATTATATTTTTTAATTGATAAATATATATTGCTTGTCTAGGTGAGTGCTGACCACAAAGTAAGACCCATAATAGTACCCAGAGACTTGAGCCGCCTGCCATGGTGTGCTGGGTACGCAGAGTGTATAAACGCTGGCAAGAGCATGTGGAACGAAGACCAAGCAGCTGCCACCAGAGGCGACTTAGTTTTACCTGATACCGATTTTAACGATATTACCTTGCCTTATGTAATGTTTTCGATGTTTGATGGACATGCTGGTTATCAGGTGGCTTTAACAGCTAGATTACATCTTCACAGAATTATTCTTGTGAGTATCAAAGGTGATTTAGATAATCACTTAAATGATAACATGACAGTTCTAGGAAATAAAGTCTTTATCGCAATCATAATTGTTATTTAATAAATTGCAGGTTTTGTCCCTTCAATTTAGAATTTAATTGTTGTGAAAAAACTTTGCTAAAAATTTATTTGAATGACTGTGAATTGGGTTGCAGTCAACTAGTCAGACTGACAATATTCCGAATTAATAATTACTAGAATTTGGAAAGTTAATGTAAAATGTAATTTAAAATAATTAATTTTACAAATTTTAAAATTCCGAAAAATATAATGTTGAATAGAGGGAAAAATTAAAGCTACATCAATAGAATCTTTCAAAGTCACAAAGTCTCAATAAATTAAAAAATATAACAACGAAAATTTTTACGCCAAAATGAATGAACACACGAACACTCATTTAGCCGAAAAATGTAAATATATAGTTATTTGGATGAGTAATTTTCGGTCGAATCATTATTCGGATGGATGAGTATTCGGATGAATATACGTCGGAATGAATCTTTTTCAAAATTAAATTAATTTTAACTTTTGAGGAATTTAAGATTTATGTTTGTCTAGAGCTCGGTGTTTTATAATTTACAAAATTGTTTTTCGGCTGATATTATATTTAAGCTAATGTATTTTATAAACTTTGAATGCCGTGGAATTTAAAATTTTCTAGAGTTTTGATAATTCGAAATGTTGTCGATCTGACTGGTTGACCGCAACCTTGTGAATCCATAAGAATTAATTTAGCAGATGTTTGTTAATTTTTATAATTTCTGAAAAATAAATTATGGCAAAAATAAAAAAAAAATATTGACATTTAGAAATTTTTAAAAATTATAAATGCAATTTTTTAAAAATATTTTTTCAAAAAAGATTTATTTGTTTAGTAAAATTAAAAAATTATCAAGTGGCTGCTAACTTTAATGTCATGTGAATCCAGCAGACATTTATTTATTTTTTATTTTAAAAAAAAAAGTAATTAAAAATCATTATTCTAAAATAATGCACCTGTAGATTTTTAAAATTCCTAAAGGTCTATTTTTTATCATGAAATGATTATCAAATTTTTTTACTTGCAATTTAATTATTAAAAAAAATAAAAAATTATTGGATACAATTAATTCAGAAGTTAAATAATTAATGTTATGTTTTTTTTTTTTTAAGAATAAATTACAAGCGATACCAGGTAATATTCTAATGAATAAAAATGAAGAAAGTACAATAACAGGACAGCAGCTAGTTGTTGGTGCTATTGAAATGGCTTACAGAGAAATGGATCAATTAGTTGAATATCTAGCTCTTAACGGCGGAGGTGGCTGTACTGCAATTACTGTATTATTTTTAAACGGCGTACTTTACGCAGCTGGTGCTGGAGATTCGAGGTATTAATTATAAATTTCTATAATTAGTTAAATAATTTAATATAAAAATTATTTATTCAACAGAGCAGTATTGGTTTACGGAGATGACCAACGCGCGTTGACAAACGACCATACGCCAGACTCGGAATCTAACCGAGTAAGAGCCTTAGGATTTCTGAAAAGTACAGAGTTGCTTAAAGGGCATTTTACACCTCTAGAGTTTAAAAAACGTCCTTTAGAACGGGAGCTCGGTACCATGGTGCTGTACAGAGAGCCGTTCATGACCGGGTGGGCTTATAAAAGCTTAACCACGTCAGATTTGAGATTACCATTAGTCTCTGGGCACGGAAAGCGCGTAAGTTTAGTATTTGATATTTAATTAGAGTCTTTTAGGGAATTAAACAGCTTATTAACTCTGTTGTTTTGTGGAAAATAGAGCAGAGTAATGGGAACTATTGGAGTAACGAGAGGTTTTGGAGACCACGGCCTAAAAGCAGCAAACACCGGAGTTAGTATTAAGCCTTTTCTCTCATCACAGCCGGAAGTACAATACTTTCAATTAGAGGATTATCAATTAACTGAACGAGACTGTATTATTATTGCAACTGACGGATTATGGGACGTTGTTTCTGATAAAGATGCTGGAAATATTTTCAGAAAAATTCTTGCTCCTGACACACCGTCTTTGGAGTATAGGTAATTTTATTATAATACTAAAGTTGGCCGATATTTGAAAATTGTTTTTTTTTATTTATTAAATTGAAGCTAAGAAAAAATTTTTTTTTCAATTGCACTTGTAGTTTTTCAAGTTTTTTACAATTAAAAAAAATTTTTTTAATTTTTAGATATCAGCTAACTTAATTTTTTTTTATTTTATTTAATATTTCATAATAATTATAAATTTTTTAAATTATTGTTATTATCATCTATACTATTAAGAGAATGAGAAAAATTTTGTGTCGAGGATAGTCATATGATAAAATCGGTTTTTTTTAATTGAATTTAGTGTCATTGTAAAGGTCTTGACTTGAATTTGTGCCTTTTCAAGGTTTCATATCATCCTCACCGATAGACAATTTATTATGATAAGTATTTAGACTGCATTTGAAAATGCTCTATCTCTAGATACATAATTAAGAAATGACCTTGTATCTTGAGGACTATTGACATTTTTAAAGATTTAAGCTCATTCAGACATTACACTCATCGAAACCTTTCATTTGAGTACCCACATCAATTTTTCATATATTTATATGCATTACATATATGTATATATGAAAAATATATCAAAATGCATGTGGGTACTCAAATAAAAGCTCTTGATGAGTGTAACATCGGTATGAGCTTATATCTTAAAAAATGTCAATAGTTAAGAAGGTACAGGTCAATTTAACAAAAATCATTATTTAATAAAACAAAATTTTATTTATTTGCAGTCAAAAAGTCACAGCAGTCACATAATGACTGCAACGTTGCTAGTTATGTCTTAAAAAATTATTGTTGTTATTAATTGTTTGATTAATGATAACAATAATAATAAATTTATTATCATTATTATTAATTTTAATTTTTGTAAATGTAACTTGTACATTTATTAATGAAAATAATAATTTATTATTTATAGATTGACAATGGCAGCACAAGAGCTTGTGCAAGCAGCTCGAGGAAGATTAATCGGTAGAATGTGGAAAAGCAAGCCCGATAAGGAAAAAGATAAAACTGAAAAAGACGAGGACATTGACGAAAGGTATTGGCCTATGGCGTCAGTTGACGACATCAGTGTAATGGTAATTCCGCTGTATCCGTATTTATGCGAGCACAGACAGTGGAAGAAAACCGCTCAACAGGAACGACGATTTTCTATGGATAATTCAGTAGTTACATCACCCACTCTTTCTAATTAAATCAAATGTTATTGATAATAGTTTACTAAAATCATCATTTTTTATTATTAAATACGTAAATTTAATAGTTGTTTCGATAATCTTAAAATCGTATAAATTTATAAATTTTTCATTAATTTAATATCAGCGCTGATTTATTATTTCAACTTGACAGCTTTAGTGTTGTAAAGCTTTAAAAGCCAATCACTCTACTTAACGCAATTTATATTTATTAGACATTCCATTTATCAGGAAAAAAAAAATACTTATTTTATTTTTTACAGAAAAAATTTATAATTTATATTAATTAAATATATAGAAATATTTAGCTCCGGTATTAATATAATGCGTACATTACTGTAAGCAATTAAACTCTCGATATTTTATTTTAGAGCTTATACTTCTTTTTACTTATAAATTTGTAAATAATAAAATTAAAAATACTTTATTTTTCACTATAAAATGTATAAATAAAATGTTTGATTACCGTAAAATGTTAAATAATTTCGCTGTAATTCGAATAAATTACCAGACTTGATCTAATTTTTGTAAAACTGTTTCTGTTTGTAAGATTTAAGCAGCAATGGAATTTTCGACGCCGGCTTTAATTTGTAAATACGCGACTGGTTGTATAAATATTTAAGTTGATTAATATTTTCCTGGGTTGAGACAGTGTTAGGAGAAATCGGATTTATGCTCAGAAGTTCATCAGACTGACAGTCATTCCGGCTGCCCAAATTATTCAGCACTTTATCAATAAGAAACATCATGACTTCATGTACTTCATCCAGTGCTTCGTATTTTTCGCAATTATAATTTCCATTCTGGATGTTTAATTCTCTGGATATTTCTACTGGCAGATCATCTAAGTCAAATGTGAACACGTAGACTTTTTTGTATCCTTCACAGTGGATTACATAAGGAATTTGTTGACTTGGCTGCAATTAATAATTTTTTAATTACATTTATTTTAGTATTAATTAAATTATCTGCATTTGAAGATGGTTTATTTCTAGATACATGACTAAGAAATTACCTTGTATCTTGTAAAATATTGAGATTTTTAAAGATATAAGCTCATCTCGACAATACACTCATCGAGACCTTTCATTTGAGTACCCACATCAATTTTTCATATATTTATATATATTACATATATATAAATATGAAAAATATATTAAAATGCATGTGGGTACTCAAATGAAAGCTCTTCATGAGTGACCCACATCAATTTTTCATATATTTATATATATTATATATATGTATATATGAAAAATATATGAAAATGCATGTGGGTACTCAAATGAAAGCTCTTCATGAGTGTAACATCGGTATGAGCTTATATCTTAAAAAATGTTAATAGTTAAGAAAGTACCGTGCAATTTAACAAAAATAATTATTTAATAATGCAAGATTTTATTTATTTATAGTTCACATAGTGACTGCTAGGTTGCTAGTTAATTATCGATTATTAATTATTATCTAATAAATACTTCATTTATTTACCTGCATCATTTGACAATTGAAATTTTCTTGGGGCTCGCAGATCGTCGACGGACCGCATGTAGCTTTAGCTTCATTATTTTCTTCGCAAGAAAATTTTATTTCTTCAACCGGTTGAGTTTCGGTTTGATTGCGCGAAACCAAAGTAGTAAAACATTTTTTAAATATTTCATATCCAATTAAACTGAAAAAAAAATTAATTAATCAACTAAAGTACTTAATTAATGAATAAATAAATAATTAATTAAAAAAAATTTTACACAATGAGTCCAATTGCAAGCAGCAGTAAAATCGATAGCTCATAATTTTTCAATTGATTTGTTGATAATATTAGCTCCTGTATTCTTGATATTACTTTTTCATACCAACTAACTTTGTGGTGACCGTAAACCAGTAAATATAACTGATAATTTAACTTTTCATCAAGGTACGGAAAGAAATTCATTATTTATTTATTTTATTTCAGTATGACTGTTAATAAAATAGGTTGTTAAATATTCACACGCTTCCAGGACATTTTAAGCTGATAAACTATTCACAGAAAAGTCATTAATTATTTAAAATTTCAACGTTTCTATTTTATGGATGCTAAATAAAGTCACTTTAAAATTTAGCTCGATAAATTTAATTACAGTTTCTGTGTGACACATGATCATATATTTTATATGCTCTTAAAAAAAACAAACTTTTATTTATAAGTTTCAATTGTTTTTAATAGATAGATATTATATAAGTTAAAAAAAAATTAGGAAAACGGTTGACTCTGAAGGCCATTCCTGCAACTTCCCTTTACTTTCGTAATTAAGCGCTCAAAATTGCGCTTAATACGTTTTTGAACTCGAAGAGATCAAAAATATAATTTTGATGTAGTTTTGAGCTCTCCGAGTTCAAAAATTTGATAGAAATGTAATAAAACACTATTTTTTGAATTTTCAAACGGCAACAACTTTTAAATGAATGAACCGATTTTTACGCGGTTGGTAGCATTCGACGAAGTTTTTCAAAGTTAAGAGCTGATTAGTTTTTGGGATTGATCGATCGAGCCGTTTAAAAGTTATTAAAAAAAAAAAAAATTTGAAAAAATTTTTTTTCGTGGTTTTTTTAAGATTCCTCAAAATCTACCGGTCGGAATCGGTCCAAATTTTATTAAAAATCTAAGTTTGGTCAAGTCCTTCCAAATGACACCAACCGCGGTTGAATTGGCCAAGCCGTTCAAAAGTTATGAGAGGTTTACATACATACGCACAGTCATACAGACATACAGACATACAGACACCATCGCGGGAATAGTCAGAGAAGCTTCCTAGGACCTCAAAACGTCAAGGTCTGATGAAAACTTGATTTTCGGAAAACGTGGTAAAAACAATAACTTCCCGATTTTTTTAAATTTTCAATTTTCTTAGCGGGAAGTTAAAAAATAAAAAAATAGTATAAATTTATCAAAAATATTTGATCATAAATTAACAACAAACATGTTATGATTTTTTTGATATTTATAAAAGCTGATTAAAGGGAGAGATAAAAAATTTAATTTCCTGAAATCAGACTAAGAGGATAGATAGATAATTAAAAAAACTTAAATAACGCGAGTTATTTTATCAGATAAAATTGCGATTGCTATCGATAATAATTAATCGAAAGTTCTGAGCGGAGTATTTCAATTTTAATAAATATAAAATGATTAAATATCGATATTTATATGAATTAAGCGATTAATTAATTATAAAATAAATTAACTGAGCTTGGATTAAATGGCAAATGGTGTGATAATTTAAATTAAATGAAATAATTAAAAAAACATCGGGAAGAAATAAGAAAATATCTATGTGGGGGAAGAGAACTCCCGATGAATAAATAATCAGTGGATTTAATTGAATCAAGGCTGGCGCTTTGTGCAGATTGAGGAGTGAGGAGTCGAAAGACGACGGGGTGGCTTTAGATTGAGATACCGGATCGTCTCCGTCGACGGATGAGTGTTTCAGAGGATATGGGAAGCTGATTTACACGGAAGGTACGAGGACTGTGACAGTCGGATGTGTGTCTTGTACATGCAAGCTAGGTGGGACGGGATAGTGTAGGATGTAAGTTGAAGGAAGAAGCGACCGTGCCTGGCATTCGTTGCCCATTCGTGGTTTAGAGCATCAGTGGCCCCATTCAGGATGTGATGCTAGCTAGGGCGTGCTTGCTAGTAAATTAACGTTGTACAGAATGGTCTATGTATCCCAGTTGTACATAGAACAACTATACGCCATCCTAAGTGAAACGCAAACTGACTGGTTAATTGAAATCCATCTCTACCTCCACTGCTACTTCCAGATGAACTGGACTTGGACTACCGTCTGCTAAAGGGAGCCAGTGGATAGTTTCATCCACATTTTCTTCACATAAATATACTGATAAACACTATATTTTTATTTATTCTTCATATTTTTTCTTTAATTTCTTCCTTTGCTGTTAATTTCCTCTGAAATATGTTTTTGTATTTTAATTATTTATTTTTTAATTAAATAAATATTTTTAAAAATATTTTTATACTTACTTGTCTTGGAATTTATTATTAAATTATTTTTTTGTCTAATGTAATTTTTTTAATTGATCTCTTCAGTCACTTAATTTTATAATCAAGAGATAATTATTGTCGTAATAATTACTAGCTATTACCCGCCCGCTGCGCTGATTTTATAGAATTGTATTTTTAGATCTAAACTTGAAATTTAATTGAAGTAATGTTTTGACTTTCAAAAATTCCAAATTTAATCGAATTAGCCTGTACCTTTTATCCATGTGATTACCTTTCATCCACGTGACTTTTTTCCAAAAATGAATAATAATTGACACGAAGAAAAAAATTTGAAATGAGAATTCGGAGTCTATAGAAGTAACAGCTTGAAAATTACAAATTTTTATTGTTACTAGCTACTGCCACAACCACCTGTGGGGGTGAGATATCGTAAAATTCGTTCATAGATTATTTCTACATCTCTCACAGAAGATTCTTACCAAATTTGGAGTCGATAGGAGCTATAGTTTAGAAACGGGAATTATTTATTTCTTAAAATCCGTTCTTAGCTGACCTCTACATGGCTAAAGTAATATTCCTACCAAATTTCAAGTCTCTAGGTCTTCTAGTTCCAGAGATATCGTGATGAGTCAATCTATCTATAGAACTGCTCCTATATATATATAATATTTATTAAACATTAATTTGATGCTAGATTTCGATTTTAGTATATTAATTGTTCGTAAAATTAAATATAAAAATAATTATTTATTGATAACTTTAAAAAAATGCTTTGAATTGCTCTCAAATTCTATTTAATGCAGGTGATAATTATTTTTTTTTTATTTTCTTCTCTTTACACTTATAAAAAAAAAATTTCATACTAATATATTATATTTACCCGACTCTTCCAGTTAAATGTATTAAAAATGTTTATCTATCTTCTTTAACGCCATAAATTATGTAATTAAATAATCTAAAAATCTCAGATTTATTCAGAGAGATAAATTCTATAGAAAATAATAAATAATTATTTAAAAAAAAATACTTACTAATTTTTGAAGCAAAAATTAAAATTTTATTTCGAATCTTCAATAAATAATTTTTAAAAATCTAAATTTATAATTATCCAGGTTGATAATTAAAAATATATTTATGAAGTGAGTAATTCCTTGAATAATGACGGCATCATTATATTTTTTTGCTTGAGTTATCATTATTAAAATCAGTATTTACACTGACATGAGTCATTTATAGAGTAAAATGCGGTTGGTTGATAATAACGATTAAGAACGGCACATATATCTTTCTCTTGGTCTTACTCCTCTCGTATCGGATTTTTTTATACATCTCGAAGTTCTGCGAACAACAGATAAGATTAAAAACAGAGTATATATATCGGTGATAATTACAGAACTGCAGCATAAACAACAACACACAATTGTGATTAAAGTACAGTACTAGAATTAAGTTGTAAAAAAATGATTAAGAAGTGCTTTGTGTTACTTACATTGGTAGCAGCAATTGGTATTGCAACATACGCACCGCCAGCCAAGTACCTCGATCATTACGCTGCCAATACAACCAATAAATCTCACCACTTAATAGCTGGTAGCAGACTACCTGGAGATCGTCTCTACTACCAGGAGTACATCGTTAAGTCTTCCTCGTGGCTTCAAATTGTTTCCGTTGAAAAATCCTTCAATGTAAGCAAGAACCTCAGGATAACTCAACTCCAAGCGTTGGACCAGAAAACTAATGGAAATGGAGCTTATGCTAAAATAGTTAAAGGCGGGCCAGGAACCAGCAATGTCACCATTAAATTCAAGAGCCAAAGGAGTCATGGTATTAATTTCCTGGTACTTCTTTACGCTAGATAAATAAATTTTATTTTATTGTTTATAAATGGAAATTTTTAATTGTTCTCTTACCGTCTGTATCTTAATTAAATACCTAGTTACTTATAAAATTATATTAAAATTAGCCGACTTTAGAATTTTTTATTCAACAATTTATTTACAAGTGTAAAAATACTTAAAAAAAAATTCCACATATAATTTTAAAAAATTTCCTGCATGTGAAATTTTTTAAAATAATTTTTTCAATAAAAAAAAATTATAAAAATTTTCTCATGTCGGCTAATTTAATTTTTATAATTATTAATCATACGTAGAATAAAAAAAAATTTATGATTATAATTAATTGTAATAAAGATTTATCAGCTGTGTAAATATTATTTTTCTTCCTTTTTTTTTTTTTTTTTTTTTTTCAATAACTTTTTAGTAAATGTGACACGTTGATCTAGATAAAACAATGCTAACAAAAGTTATGAATGTCATAGCGATAAAAAAAATTTAACAATCAATAAATTTATATAAGTATATAGAAACTTAAATATTTAAATGAGCGTAAGAGTGATGTAAAGTCGAGTAAGAGTCACGCAGGTAGTTGATACAAGTATGATATTTAGTAAAGACTTTTTCCTTGGCATTTTCTGCTAAAAAACGTCAAGTATTAAGTTATAATGAATCGACATAGTAATCTTTACTAAAAATATAGACAACTTGTTTAAAATAGCTTGACTAAAATAATTTAAAGCCAAAGAACTAGAAGTCAATAATTTCAAAGCTGACGTCATATTCACCCCTTGTCAATTTACTTATGGACTCTTTGTGTTGGCTTTAAACCAGTTACATTGTCATGTTAATTATTTATCTATGACACCGGCTATTTCAGTTACTTTTGCGGAGTAAAAAACTCCAGTTACGCTAATAATAGCTCGCCGGTATTGGGTTAGAGTTATAGTACATAACTGAGTCCCAGGTCGCAGCTGAGAGTCTCATGAAAAAAGCTCGCGTCCAATCCGACAAAGAAATTATTTAAGAAGTAGATTAATCGATCAATCGCGTGGCTGAAAAAGAAAGTATGATAAACATAAAAAAAGTTTAGGAAGGGTTTTCCTCTATGCTACTATGTACTTGTACTTACATTTATTCTAGCAGCAGCAGTGACAGTGTAGTCACGCGTAAACGGTAAAACCAGACACAATGCTCGTGTGGAGCCTTTACTTGCAGACGTATTAAGTCTTTATCGATCCGCACATTAAATATTAAATCGTACCGAGAATATTCAATACTCTCGATGTGCCAAATGGTACAGTTATATCTTTAAATAGTCATTCAACCACCATCTACTTGAATAAATAAATTTATTAGTAACATGATACATAATTATTCATTTTTTGCTCGCTGACCAATTTATTGGAAATAATTGATT
Source organism: Cotesia vestalis (assembly GCA_000956155.1). Taxonomy (NCBI): domain Eukaryota; kingdom Metazoa; phylum Arthropoda; class Insecta; order Hymenoptera; family Braconidae; genus Cotesia; species Cotesia vestalis. The sequence goes on from JZSA01003120.1 coordinate 100,401, forward strand.
TAAATGTTTTATTTTGTTTATTTTCTTAAATCAATAAATTTGTGGTAAACATTTAATCAGCAAATTATCAGAGAGTCAAAAATAAATTGTTTCTATTTAAATAATAAATAATTATGATACTTAATTATTTTATTTATCACCGTTGATTTTATTGTACTAAATTTTTAATTTTTATTTGCTGCTAAAAATTCACACGAATAAAAAATTTGAAAAAATTTTTTAGCGCTGAAACTTAAAAATTTTTATTAATTTAAAATTGCGGTATAGTATTTGGTAATATTTTACAAGTGGGGTCCACCCTTTTAATTTTCATTTTTTTGAAAATTTTTATATATTTTTTTTTTTTGAAAATACATAAAAAAATGAATTACAAAAAAAAAAGTTGATTATCCCAATTTCAACAAATTAAAAAAAAAAATTATAAATTTTATAAAAAATTGCGACATTCAACTTTTTTTTTTTAAATTGTTCGATTTTTTTTGTACTTAGAAAAAAAAAATTATATCAAAAAAAGATAGAATACAAATTTTATCAAAAAACATGAGAGAAAAAATTTTTTCCAAATTTTGAAGGCAAAGAAGCTATTGAAATCTTTATTTTTTTTCTCACGATATTTTTTATCATAAATTCGCCGTAAAAACAAGCAGAATAAAAAAATAAGAAAATGTTAATTTTTCAGCAAGATATGGCCAACAATAAGTTAGACCCCACTTGTTAATAATTACCGAATATTTTTTAAAATACTCACAATGGTACTTGATATTTTGATTTATTAACTGTAATTGTATGTGGCCAGACATATATCACAGACGATTGTACTGTGATAAATAAATATAAATACATGTATAGTGGATAGAATGGAAATTATTATCAACAGCGACGTTTAATGTGTATTTGATAATTTTGAAAATTAAACTGTTTTAATTTTATAATAAAGTTATATACTGGTGTGGTTACTTTGGTGGTGCGGTTAACAGTCGAACCGTAGTTAAATTAGTACGAGGCTGAGTTTATAAACAAGTTCTCTGTGGATAAACGAGAGAATTGAAATAGTTGGCATCGTATGTACGTCAAATTGATTATGTACACATATAACAAATATATTTACCGTAGACATAAATAATATACGTATGTAATACATACATATGTATTTACAAAGGTAATAAATTACAGGAGTAGCAGTAGCAGGAATACAATGACCTGAAATCATTGAAAGTAATTAGTAAACGATAATGAATTTAAAGCAACAGTATACTTGCGTTAATTGTTGGATACATTACCCACTGGTCATCAGCAGCGGAGTCCAGTACCCTGGATCTGGACTATACGGATGATTTATGTAATTCAAAAGAGACGAGCATTACATGTGAAGCTGATAAACCTGATGGTAGTTTTTTATACTTTTTAGTGTTTAACCACCTTACTTTTACTTACTCGAAACTACAGAGCCGAGCTGAGTAACTCTCGACTGGTTCTCTGTGTTGGTAACTGCTATCTTATTATTCGGCGTTATATACTTTTGCAAGTCTTTTTAGATAAGAGTATGTTAATGGCTCATGGCGACCGACTTTAGCCATACATTGCCCATTTTCAGAGACTTGTCCCTTATCGTCTCTTCGCTTGTACCAGATTCAAATCACGTACTTTTAAACTTTTAGTTGGTTATCGCATTGTCTCGAATTCCTTTTTATCATTTTTAAAAATAAATACCTTTTTTACACTCCTTTAGCGTTCACCGCTAATATTTTTATGTTTATTCAATTCACTTGATTCTCAATTCATTTTATTCTATTTTTTTTTATACACAGAAATGCAACTAAATTATTATGAAAAAAATTACACCGGTAAAAATTTTTAAACAGCAGTCACTTGACCATATTTTAATTTTTTTTTTTAACAAACAAATTTGCTCCAAAAAATTATTTTTAAAAAATTGCATTTTTTATTTTTTTTTATTTCTACAAGTCAATTTTTGTTAATAATTTTTTTTGCAATAATTTATTTGTTAAAAAAATGATTAATATCTACTAAACTTTTAGTTGATTATCGCTTTGTCTCGAATTCCCTTTTATCATTTTTGAAAATAAATACCTTTTTTACCCTCCTTTAGCGTTCACCGCTAATATTTTTATGTTTATTCAATTCACTTGATTCTCAATTCAGTTTATTCTATTTTCATTTTTATACAGAAATGCAACTAAATTATTATGAAAAAAATTACACCGATAAAAATTTTTAAAAAGCAATCACTTGACCATTTCTTAATTTTTTTTCAACAAAAAATTTTGCTCCAAAAAATTATTAAAAATTTTTTTTAATTTCTACATGTCAATTTTTGTTAACAATTTTTTTTCCATATTTTATTTGTTAAAAAAATGATTAAATATCTTCTAAATTAATTTTAATTTTTCCTTTTTTTTTATTTATCGTCAGTTTAGCTTTTGACTTACTGGCTTACAGCAGCGACAATGCTATTTTTTCCAGCTGAAACGCATTAATGAAATAATAACCTAAAAACAAAGAAGAAATAAAGCATTAAATAATAAAAGAAGTAAATAAAAATAACTATCGACCCAGAAATTAAACAACGTGCCGGGGCTGGCTAAGATTTACCTAGACATGTTGGCCTCACATATTCACATATAAGTAAATTGTAAATACATATACACCTAAACCTAGCTAACCCTGTAGAGCCGCACATATATGTATATATATTTATATATAAATGTATACTGTACCCTGGGTTCCTCATTCGAGTGGTGGCAAAGCGTTTTCGCAACGTCTCGTGCCACTAGTGTACTGTATAGTAGTGCATCTTCTTTATCGCGCCACCGTCAAAGTACGTGTGTGTACAAGTTTGCCTCCCGTGATGTATATTGTGTATATTTACATGTGTGTGTATATTTTCCAGAAGCAGAGTAGAGGGTAGAGGGTTGCTTTTACCAAGTGGTTGATGCGTGCTCGGCGCATGCGCAGCTCACACAGACATAACCTGTCTCTTTCTGGCAGTCTGCCGTGGAACACCTATTGGCGAGCCGAGCCGACCAAGAGAGACGGAAATTAGTGTGTTGGTGTGTGTGTGGGGTGAACAGCAGCGTCGGCCAAGACAATGACAGTCCGTGTGAGCTACCCGGAGTAACAAGGATAAAAAGGGAACGTGCGCGGCAGAAGGCTGCGTGGTAAAACAGTAGAGCTCGCCGTCATTCGAAGCCCGCCAACGGAGGAGCGAGCAGCCACGGGATGGGAGCATGTACCAAGTGATTCTCGCGATTATTTACGATACTATATTCATTTTTCGTTCGTATTAAACGGTAATTCATTTTAAAAATTTTTTTCTGTCTGAAAAAAAAAAAAAAATAATAATAATTTTTTTTTGACAGCTGGCTTTTATTCGAAATTTAAATAATATTTATTTACAAAAGTACTTGCCGATAAAATTAATAATAAGTGTCGTGAGTACAACGATGAACAATTGCGGTGACATGGTGTTGGTAGTCTTACCGATTTACTTATTATTTAAGTCATCAACCGGCCTACTACCTGTCTAATGTGACTTTGTGTGGATAATGACACTGATGACATTACAGGCTAATTAAAATAGTTAAACGTGAATGACACTTGGTATTTGTCGTAATTAAGTGTGCTGTAAGGATTATTATTATTAATTAAAACAAAACTAATTGAATTTAATATTTGACAGAGCAACGAACCTTATTCAAGAGCCTAACATTTGAGGCAGACATATTGGATGGCCTCTGTATAGTATGTATATGTATGGAAGAAAAGTGATGATTTTTGTTCCTGATGATTGATCCTGAAAGTCGGTAAAACAGAGACAACTGTCAGGTTCATCCAAGAGTTAACAATAAATCTTTATCTGTTTTGATCCGAGGATTTCTTCTTGAAGATTGAGTAATCAAGTAATCAACTTTCCTCGAGGCTGCAATAAAATAATAGTAATATTAGTAATAACAAAAATAATTGATGATTGATTAAAGTTTAAATTACTTGGACTTAAAGGAGCAGCTCCCCTGATATAATAGAAATAATCTGCTGTTGGAGATACTTACCTGGAAGGAACCCGTCAACACGCCAGGGCTTATTATTACTCGATTAATTGCTCGATGAAAATCCGGACACCTTGATATGATAATAATATAATATCTAGATATGTATCTGGCTAAACAGCCGAAACAGGTAACTGGTTTATGGGTGTATGACTTAATCGGCGGGTGATTCGACACGAGTCGTAAAGTTCACGGGAACCGAGTGTATTAATTCGAAGAGAAGAGAAGAGAAGCTGAGCTGCAGGCTGTCTGACACAAAGAGTTGGAGCTAAAAGTGTCTGACGGTATTCTCTGAACGTGTCCAGATACAGCCCGAGTGGAACTAACACAAGATCTCCCCGGATTCTTTTGTGCCTCTATCTAACAGAGACGCTCGTGAGACACTGACTGTACGCGAACTACTCCAGGGAAAGGGATAAGGATACCCACCATAATAATAATAATAATCAGCATCAGCATCAGCATCAGCTTCATAAGAATAAGGATAACAATAATAATAGTACACGTGAGAGGGAGTTTTAAGGAATAACGCCCGAAGAAAGAGAATGGAGAAAAAAAGCATGGTACTTTTCACTGGATCCACTTGAGTTACACGGTTAACTCACTGGGGCTTGTTAGTTGTCCTCGACAACTGAGTTATTTGTCTTTGTGTGGGCGATTGTTTAACTCCTGATAAATAATATCAATACTCCACCGGTAAAAGTACTGCAATTAAGGATTAATATATTTATTTTAACAAAAACACTTTGTATATCACCATAATCATCATATTCTTCATCTTCATCTTCATAATATATAAATATATTTATATATATATATATACCTGGTGCGGGAATGTATATGTTGTACATGTGATGCTGGTGTATTAGAGGAGCGCGTGAACAACCTAACCGGTTGGCTAGTCTAGTTGACGAGGTTATACAGTAAAACATAAACTTTCTTAATCTTTTTTCTTTATTATAATTATTATTATTTATTTATTTTTATTTTTATTTAGTTTTCAGTGGAGACTCTTAACTCATGTGTTCACATGCTTTTCCAACATCGTGTAACCACTTGTCATAATTATTTAAACTATATCTTGTGTACCGTGTAAAACAAGTCTAAGTATTTGAGAGTCTCATTATCTCAGCATCCTATCATCACACTGGCTCACTGGTTTATATCTCCGCATCTAGTTACAGTCCTTTTTTTACACACACACACACACACACACACACACACATACATACACTTTATACACATAAACATACATTTATACATACATACAGACATATTTAAATAATACTGAGGATAAACATAAACAACGGTGTGATGAATAAAATTTTTTGAGGATCTCTCCCTCGAGTTTTAAGTATCAAGTGTGCAAATTTATTGGAAAGTGATTGCTAAAGTTTTGCTGGATCATTGTTGGATAAAGTGCGTGCATAAGTTTATTATTTACAGTAATAACAGAGTAATTGATAATTAATAACAGCGAGCTTAAGTAGAAAGCTGATTCTGCCAGACGGAGTACTTAAATATTGGATCGTGCATAATTAAGTGCCCGCTAACTACATTATTTATTTCATCATCAGTTACTCTTTTAAAGTGAGCAATTTTATTATAATTATAATTATAATTAAATTAATAATAATATTATTTTTAGATTTATTTTCATTGTTAATTTTATTGCACATGTAATTGAATATATTTATCAGCACCAGGCATGTGTAAAATATGTGCGTATACACTGATGACCGGACAACAAACAGCTACCTGTGTTGAAATGATCCAATTGAAAATGTGTATGGCTAAATTGTTATGTACCGGAATGGTAATATGTGTCTCATGGTCATACGTATTATAAATTAAATACATTTGAATATAAATGTCCGTGTATACGGTGCTCTTTATTAGAATTTATGTCGTTTCACGGTTCGTAGTCCGTTGAATTTCTTCACATGCTATGTTCTCTACTTGTCTTACTCTGCTCTTTACGCTTAGCTTCTTTGTATACGCTTAGTTTCTTTAAAACTATTGCACGGATGTTATTGTTGCTCTGTTCCTATATTGCCATTGCTATTGCTGTTATTGTTATTTGTTCTAGTGCAATTTTATTCACAGAACATATCGTTCTCACTCTGGTTAGTTTACTATTATATACACTGCATGTATGTTCTGTACCAGTGGGATCAGATCTGCTGGTTGTTTCCTTTGGCAGTGGCATTTTGTTCCGCTGGCGAATCTCCCGGGATTCCACAGATTGTAAGATTTAAGACACCTACTCTGTACTTAAACTCTAACTCTGTACTCTTCAGTTAGCGCTGGGGGCTGGGGAAAACCCACAAGTTGAGAAGAAAAATTGAAAACCGGTAAAACCGCCTCCCATTTTATCTTTTCTCGCACCTTTTGCCTCTTTTTATCCTACAGGATTGAGATTTTCTCTATTTAGTTGCTCTTAACTCTTATCTTTACTCTCTTTGGTTATTTATTTTAAAATTCCCCTTAAACTTGATAGATTAACAACATTACTAACAGACATATCAATATATTAACTGGACATTCATTTGTAAACATACCAACATAAATACCCGATTATTTTTATAATTACCCAGCTATAATTTTAAAATTAATGGAAATTAAAATTAAAATGAATGGAGTTGCCTTTTTATTATTTATTTTATTTACTTTCAATGACATTGACCATCGCCGCGTGTTCTTCGAGTAATAAATTATAATACTTGATAAATAAATCATGAGATACGGATTTAAATTTCAATATAGATATTTTAAAAGTTTGTCCCTTGGGTTTATGGGGAAAAAAGACTGACAAAAATATATAACAAATGTGTGTACACGTAATACGACGTATTACGTGTAAGACAAAGTACGATACGGGTGAAGAAGGGGCGAATTGAAACTGAAACTGAGAACAGTTTTAATGGAACGAAAGAAAGACAAAAAAAGGTACAATGATAATAAAAAGAAGCGGAACGGTTTGACTACTACTTTACCTCGTATATACCCTATAAATATATATATATATATTACCTTTGAAAAAACGTGACTGCAATAATCTTGCACCAACCACTGTTATGTGTATTCTATCTTGGTCTTTTATTCAACTATCTCGATAGTGTTAATGGATCAAGGCTAAACCCACTGTGGTCACATTTCTTCAACTATTTTTATCTTTTTACTTTTACTACACCCATTTTATGTCTTTCTGCTATTTTATAACATTTTACTTTTTATTACCGCAATTTTTACAATAAATATTGCGAATTTTATACCCAAGAGCTACTTGAACATTTTATTGTTTGTTATTTAATTATCAAATAAAATTTTTAATTATCATTATACTGGAAATTTATCTTTAAAATTTTTTTTTAATAGATTTAAGGAATATTATTAAAATTTACTAATAAATAAAAAAATTTCAGGAGTAACCCAACGGCCTCAAGATTCAGCCCGACATAATGCCCTGGTTCATACTCTTCCTGCTCCTGCTAGCTGTGATGGAGGCCTTCCCCAGGGAGGCCACCTGTTCACGTCTACCGGACATTTACTGGAACTCAACAAACCCAATGTGAGTCAGATAAATCTTTAAAACATTAATTTTTATTCTACCTGCACTAAAAAATCCGTATTTGTTTATTGTTTATTAAGTATTGCAGGTGATCAATACACAATTGTTGCTTGGCAATTTTTTGTGTTTCCAAATTCATCAGCGCATTGAGTTATTTAATTATTTATTTGTGAAAATTCGGGGAAAGAGATCTGTGCCGTGTAAAATTTTTTTGAAACAAAATCAATATTTTTGTGACAAGAAATTAATTTGATGGAAATTTTCAATAATTTTATTTCTTAGTTGAAATTTTCTAGATTTGGGAAAAAAAATTCGGAAGTTGTCTGTTTAAAATGATTTTTTTCTAAATGAAAAAAAAATTAATTTTTAACAAAAAAGTTACTGTTGAAAAATTTTTATTTTTTCCGCTGAGAAATAAAATAGTTTAAAATTTCCAAAAAATAAATTTTTTGTTCACAAAAATGTCCATACTTTTTGAAAAAAAATTTTCACTCAGTGTAAAATAAGATCCCTGCAACATAATAAACAATAAATAATAAACAATATACAAAATACAATAGGGAAAAATAGGATATAATATGAGGAGCTCTGTACAGCAGAAGAGAATCTTAAACCAAGTAGAAATAGTTGAGGAGCGGTCATGTACAGAACAAAATATGAAATAAATCGAGCATTATGAGTCGATCATGCAGCGGGGATTCATACACAGCGAATCCTGATAAATCGGAATCGATTTTTGATAAGATTGAACAACCGATTGGGAGGAGAGTTTGTCGCTCGAGTTCTTGTTCACGGTTCGATTAAACTAAACTCTCGTACCGTCACTTTCGTTTCCACGTGGACGGTGCTCCAGCTAGTTCCAGTTTGCAGTCGAAGGCGAGATCCTTTTGAAACACAACAGAATAGCATTCTGTGCCAAGATTACTTTTTTAATATTTTTCTCGTATATTTTATTTATTGCTCAGAGCTCCAAATTTATTTGTAAAGCCGAGGGTTTTTTGCAGCAATTATCATTATTCAGCTAAATAAATGTCTGTAATACGGGATTATTATTATTAGATATAAAATGATAAATAACCATGAGAATAATAATGATGGTGGAGACCCCCGTTGAACAGTCGCAATTTATTGTTGTCATTTGCACATACTCTTTGTTATGTACTCTTGATCGTACGAAACTCCTCCTTTCTCCCTTACAGGCCGCCCTACACAGTAATTCCCTGCATACTCTATCATCTATATATCTCAACGTGTATATAAAATATATAAAATATATACACTAGCTTGTAGGACGTTTGCCGGTTGATGTTTTCCCCACGCCAGAGTATCTCGGGGCGGCTTTCAGCGAGATTGATAATTTATTTAAGTGTCAGCCGCGTTAAAGCGTAACTGCTGGATGTGAATCGCCCAAATCAAAATGTCACGCCGCGAGCATTCTACCTATACAAAATACATCTATACATTTAATGTACACATATATGCGCGGGCAAGAGTCAAGTTGCTCTTCGATTTTTAATTTAACCCTCGAGCATACACACCAATCGATTTTCATTCGACGCCGCTGCTCCGAGCATAGATGTGTGCCAAACAGGTGTGAGTCGACCAAGGTGATACATTCCCCGTGATAGTCATGCCGGTGGACCTTGTGAAACCAGATGAGAACATCTATACTACTATATACTGTACACTGTACCGTGGATGCTGGATCTCTGTACATGCTCCAGCTCCACTGAACGCGCACAATCACTCCAAACGTTTCCGCATTCATTATATCACCGTTTTTGTTCAGAGACACATTTTTTTTACTTTATTTATATATTTATATGTATTTATTTTTACTTTTACTTTACCAGCTCTTTAACGCTCATATTTCATGTCCGAGCTTCTTAAAATTAAAATTTTTTATGGATACAATTTAAAAATAAAATAAGGTCGATTTTATTCTATAAACATATATATTTAATTTTTTATAAGATAATTATTTAAAAAATTTTATTTTTAAATATTTAAAATATATTATTAAGACTAGAAACTTTGCAATCACTATGTGACTGCTGTGACTTGTGAACTATAAATAAATAAAATTTTGCTCTATTAAATAATGACTTTTGTTAAATTGCATTGTACTTTCTTAACTATTTACGTATTTAAAGATATAAGCTCATCCCGATATTACACTCATCAAGAGCTTTCATTTGAGTACCCACATGCATTTTAATATATTTTTCATATTTATATATATGTAATATATATAAATATATGAAAAATTGATGTGGGTACTCAAATGAAAGGTTTCGATGAATGTAATGTCGGGGTGAGCTTATATCTTTAAAAATGTCAATAGTTCACAAGATACAATTTTTCAATGCAGCTTAAATACTTATAACAAATTGACTATCGGTGAAAATGATATAAAACCTTGAAAAGGCACAAATTTAAATCAAGACTTTTGCAATGACTCTAAATTTCATTAAAAAATAACAATTTTATCATATGACTATCCTGGAGACAAAATTTTGGTGATTCTCTTAATAATATAGATTATGATAAATATATTTTTTTTGTAAAATTTTTTCAGTGAAAAATTTTAATAAGAATAATTAAAAAATAATAAAAATTTATTGTCGGATAAAAAATGAAATTTTTGGAGCTCTATTTCATTTGTAGGGTTCATTATTTTACTCGGTGACTTTTATATAAATTTATCTGGTACCTACTGTGAAGTAATAAAAGTTTCGTCGAGTACTTTCCAGAGTTTAAGTACAAATGCAAGTAGTTGTCCACAGAGGACCAATAGACAGAGGACACAGGACACAGGACATAGGACATAGACAGTAAATATATATTTCTCGGAGAAAACATGTAGCCGGATCTTGCGGTCGATATGAAGCTCTCGAACAGCCATCACCAGACTAGTCACCGGGTAATTCTGATACTTATTTATCGGTATCGGACGGAGTTGAGGCGAGTAGTCGGACCCGAGGAGTTGGTGCGTTTGTGTTCCCTTCGAGGAATGCCGTGGGTCAAGTCCGAGTAGAGATAAAAGTGAGCATCCTTCGGCCGGTTTCTCGGGGACTCTACTCTCCGTCCAAGAAGAGACTCCTCTTGTCTGGAGAACAACGTGCGATATACACCGTACTATACCTCCACATCCATATAATATAATACATATACAGTATATCTGAAGAAAAAAGAAATTTAAGAAAGCAAAGCATCGACCGGTTTACTTGCCGTCGAAAGAGCTGGTTATAGCCATCGTTGTAACCCCAGACAAATCTTTATGTCGGGATTTATTTTTAAAGTAACTATTTTTATTTTTATTAATATTTTAATGGATAATAGAAATTAACTCGCGTAATATGTAATCTGAATTTTAGGGACGACAAAGCAAAGTGCGTGGGCTCATCAAAACTGAACCAATACTATCAGAGAAACAGTGGCAGGCTTTGAATGACATGACGTAACATATACATAGACACATATGATGTATGTTTGTATATATAAAAGTTTGAGCAAAGTCTCATGTGTATTACAGCAGTTGATACGTCACTAAATAGTGGGCATGGTTAATTTCGCGGTACTGTGATTCCAAATTCGTTCGACGTATGATATAACGTTGGCAATTTATTTTACGTACACTCAAATGCTGTCCGGATCACTCTTTGAAGAACTTTGCTCCAGGATGTGTCGTTTGTGTAGATTGTAGATGAATATCAATATAGTAGCTGTATGTATACAGATGGGATGTAGATGAGAGTTATTAGTTTTTGATGCCAGTGTATTTCTATCATTGATGTGCATTCATACAACGATTTCTTTTTATTCTTCCGAAATAATCATCGCGTTCACTCAACACATCTTTTTAGTTTTTTTTTACATTAAATCTGATTAATATTTAGCTAGTCGTGAGTCGGAAATTTTTAAATTGATCGGTTTAATTGATCTAAAAAAATTTTTGTTTTTTTAGATTTTTTTTATGGGGAATTTTTGTAATTATTTCATTACTGTTGAAAAAATTTAATTAAAATAATAATAATAATAAAAATGAGGAAAAAATTATCTAAATATTTTTACAAATGTAAAAGACATATTGGATGAATTTTAAAAATAAAGTGGGCAATTAATTTTATTTTTAAAAACAAAAATTGATGCAGTTGCTAATTAAAAGTGAATTTGAGCGCTTGAGGTGATTTTTAGCGTTTGTAATAAAAATTGATACAACACCGGTAGTTAATAATGAAATAAAAACAGGCAAATAATAAAATCTTGTGCGTGTATAGGTGCGTAGAATTATTCATGATAAACATGTATGTATTTATGTGTATATATATATATATATATATATATATATATATATATATATATATATATATATATATATATATATATAGAGAGATGTAAATATTTTGAAATTCGAGGGTTTGTCATTTTAAAGTGAATCTGACGAATACGAGAGCAAAGGGTCGAGAGTGATTTGCTTTAATTACGGAGTTTGTTTATCCATACATATTGTTGCCCAATATTTGTGAATCGATCGATATAGTCGTACGAGCGTACATACGTTAAAGCTATTGTATATGTGACAGTCACCGGTTTCCCATTGTCACTATACCTGTATTTATTTATAAATTACTGCATTTTGTCTCTATCGTTTCGTAGCTCCCAGTGAAAACCCAAAGCTCTATGAATATCGCCGAAAATATTATCCGTGTACAGATTTTAGTAGACTTTAACTAGCAATTGCTATCACAAACACTAATTTATTGCATTTTTCTTCTTTTAATAACTCGGTTATATTTTTTTTTCAATTATTTATAACTAACTAACCGACATATATGTACGTGCGGATTTTTTTCATCGGTATATATCAATGATTGATCAATCCGGGCTAATTAAAATCAGCACAAATTTATCCAACCGTTTGATTATTTTTTATAATTAATTTCGACGACTCGAAAATTAAATTAACTGTTAAATAAATCAAACACCAAAGTATAAACTTTAGTTTACTGGATATTATGTATCGAGGGGAATATAATTAAATTTTCTGTGCAATCATTATAATCATAATAATTTGTAACTACTTCATTTTTTATTTATTTTAATTACCAGTCGTTTGATAACTTTGATTTTAATTATTTAAATATTTTTTAGTTTGTTCATTAGGTTTATTACTTTTTTACACTTGACAGAATTTATTTAATTGTTATTATTTTTAAAATTTTGATAAATATTTTTTCGATAGAAAGTTAAATTTATTAAAAATTTTATTTTCATTAAAATTTTATTACTTTTTCAATGAAAATTAAAAAATTTTTTAAGAATAAATTTTATTTTTATTAATTAGAAAGTTCAGAAATAAATTTAATAATTTTTTAATTTATTAAATATAAGCTATTATTTAAAAATTTTTAATAAATATTAAAATTTAATAACAATTAATCAATATAAAAAAAAAATCATCTAATCTTAAAAAATCCTTCTATCAGTAGAAAAAAAATTTATTAAAAAAAAAAAAAAATATACATTAGCCGTCTGCTAGTGTTCACTATCATTAATTTAAATTCCCTCCCGACACTAAACCCCATTCTAGCAAGCCAATAAATTCATGTACGTGTAAATGCAAGTAGCATGTCTATACAAATGTATGTAGAATAACAGTAATAGAAGTAAAGCCAGAGTTAAACAGGAGTGAATGAATAACAATACAGATCAAGGGTTACCGAGGAAGCATCTACAATAATCTCGAGGATAACTCGAGGAGCTTTGCCATGCTAATAAGACTCTCTACGACTTTCTTATACGACTGACCTACAAAGCGAGAGCTTTGCCTGTATATTATACATGCTGGAAAATAACATTATACACAGACTACTGTGCAGTGAGCCACTACCCACACACCCGGGCGTCGCTTTAATTATATGTAGACTGTATCTCGTGTTGCTGCCGATTTTCATTAACTCAGGCATGTCATGCAACCTACACTCTATCTATCCATGCCCATCGCATCACAAAGTCATACACACATCCATATTCATATTAATAAAATCACTTTTGTATTTTGTCTCGGAAATTCATACATTTAGCTGAATTTTGACAGCTTAAATCACGCCAAAAATTTATACGAAATATCTCAAGGCTTGTAGATATATATTATAATATAATATATACACTCCGTACTACTTATTCTGGAGCAAGTCAACCGAGGTAAACCGGAAATGAGTAAAGTTGTTCGGCGCCGGGGAAAGAATTTTCGCCCGACAACCGACAAAGCTTTCGGTGTTGTTATATGTCGAGCGGTACACACCTACGCATATTATATTACATTTTTTAAAAGTGTATGTGTTCCCAGCTGAGGCCTGCACTCGCACGGTTTGGATTTCCCCAGCGGTAATGACTCGGAAAAACCATTTGTCCTGGAAGAAATGATTCGCGGGACGGGAGAACAGCCGGAAACGGAGCTTTTCTTTTTGGCTGAGTCATACTTTTCGTCTGATGTCTGATGTCTTCTTCTTCTTCTTATATTTTCGCTTCTTACGCTTGTACTTGTTCATTGTTATATATGGAGTCGCGGCGGTCGTTCGAGGGAAAGTAAGGGAATCCCTGCTCCAGCCAGCAGGAGACGTTGATAATACAGACGTACTCGTTTATTTGCTCGGTTAATGCTATCAAAAAATTCAAAGTATATTTTATCTTAATGGGAATCGGAACGAGAGTTAATGCTGTAATAATAGATAGTGTTAACATTATATTAGCCGAATAAAAAGGTTATTAGTCGGGGGTATTATATTAAGTGTGAGGTGAAATTTAAATGCTACTGTACGGTGGGATCAACGATGGAATTATTTTTCAGCCTATTCATGTATGAGGAAAATTTGTATTTTAAATATTTATGAGAATAAAAATGTATTTTTAATTTTTAATACAACTTATTTTTTTTTTACACGGATTTATAAAAAAGTTTTTTTTTTCAAGTAAAAATTTAAAATTAAAAAAAAAAAATAAGTTTTATTTAATAAACACGCATAAAAACGATTTTGTTAAAATAACAAAAGACGGGATAACTGAAAAATATGTTGTGGTAACAAATGATTGTAGTTATAGCAACAAATCCATCAGTTCCATTAACAAAATGTTTCAATTTGTACTAACAAACCAGTTTGTTAAATCACAAAATGATTTTGTTGCTGTTGCAAAGTGATTTTCGTGCTGTAACGAAGTGATTTTGTTGCTTTTCAAATATATTCTTATAAAATTTACTGTAACAAATTTATTTATTATTCCAAGAAATTTTCATTGTTATTCTTACAAATTCTCTTTATTACTTCAAAAAATTATCTTTTTTATTCCAACAAATTCTTTTTGTTATTTTAATAGAATAATTTTGCTGTTTTAACGAAAAAATTTGTTATAGTAAAAAAACTGTTTTGTTGTTATAACATATCAATAACTTAAATTTTGCTCTTTTAACGTATGATTTGTTATTCCTATGTTAACAAATTCATTTGTTACCACAACATATCTTAGGTTGTCTTAACGAAATTAAAAAAAAAAAAATTATTTCTTCAGTTAAAGATTTATTTTTTAAAATCAATTTATCATTTTAATGAATAAAGTTATATTAAAATCACACCAATTTTCTGAATTGATAAAGTATAAACTTTGTAAACTGATAATGATAACAATGTAACTGTTGATAAGCGATAAAATCCGAAGATGAATGTGTCGATAGTTTAATTGAAAGTTTAAATTCGATGGAGATTTGTCGGATCTAATCGTGATGCGGATTTTATTATCTGTACCGACTTAACGGTATGGTAAGAGTTTTCGCGTTTAAATTTCGGGACGATTTAATCTTTCAAGTCGTTGACAACACAAGGGTGACATTAGACTACGAAATGGCGTGGCAGAAGGGTGGGACACCCCTTTCTGCTTTTCCGTTTACTGTTTTTTCTTTCTTCCGCTTTTTCTGGTTCCTTCGCCGCTTACATTTGATTCAACAACCGCCGCGACGTTCCTCATCTCTGCTCCGTTTGATTTTCAGTGATATATAAACCCATCGCAGGCTTCATAAAAATACCTTTTTCTTCTCCTTCGACTTCTCTTTCTTATTTTTTTCGTATTATCTCTGTTTTCATTTTTTGTTTGCTTAACTTGTCGTTATCCGATTTAGATTTTTTCTATTCAATTCGCCATAAATCTTTCATTATTATCTTGTCAGACATGTTCTTCAGGCAAACTCAAGGAACATATATATACCGTGACTCATATATTTCACATACTACATTAAGTCTCCGTTAACTTTCGCCGTGTGTTTTCACACACAGAATATTGTGTAATGATGCCTAACACTCGGATCAAAAGATGTCGGCTCTAAATGAGAGGTATTATGTGTAATGATCTGAATGTGTGTTCATGTATGTATGCGTGTGTGTTTAATGACCAAAATATTTTTATTGATGATCGCATGAAAAATCAGCAATCTCGTTATTTCAATGATATCATTTTATCCCTGATGACGCGGCTAAAATATTTATGAATTAAAGATTACTGTCTTTATTTTTTTATAGTTTTTTAAAATATATTTTTTTATAAAGAAAATTACATTAAAATTATATACAAAATATTTTTGAAAAATTTTTTTTATATAGTTTTAAATTTACATTTTTTAAAAATAGATTTTTTGTATATTTTATATACATTTTAATTATAATTATTATATAAAAAAAATTTATTAAAATTAGCTACTGAAAATAAATATGATTATAAAAAATTCATTAATTTTTTAAATTTCAACATAAATATTTATAAAATAAATACTGAATTTATAATTATAATAATTTATCAGAAAAAAAAAAAAAAATTCTAAACAGTTCTAATTAATACAAACTGAAACTTCTCTGTTTGACGTCTCAGTTTCTCGTTTTGGAGGGTCATAAAATGATAAATAACATAAAATACAAAAATACACATAAATATAAATAAAAAATTTAATTAAAAAGTTGAATATATATTTGTTGAAATTATACAAAACTCGATACTTGGAATTACAAAGCGCCACCCATATAAGTATACAGATTTAAATGGGAAAGCCAATAAAAATATATATTTTACATTGTCAGTATGAAAATGAAAACACAAACATTGAGGGTGATTGAATTATTATGACTGGATGAGTGATTTAAAATTTAAAATTTGGTAATACAACAACAGCAATAATAACAACAACAAGAGCAATAACAAAACAGTGTCAACTTGTGGTATGATGAAATCCCGTGAGCTATGAAAATAAACTCGCTGGATGTGGATGTATGTGATAGTGCAATACTGATGGCCAGTACTGTCTATAGTACGTCGGTCTGGTTTGATTGGAGCTTGGAGAGATAGATAGAGATAGACGTAGATGCGACCGGTGTGGATTCATTTAAACAATATGTAAATCAGGCTAGAAATCCGCGTCTAACTAATTATGCTAATTTGTTAATGTTGAATTCTCTGGACAAAAATTAATCTTAGTTTGTCATTTTTTTATTTTTAAAATATATATTTATCATTTAATTTTATATTTGAAACTCAATAGTTTTTTAAAATGCTTTAAAAGAAAAGTTAATTATTTTATGATTCAATTTTATGATTTAAGAATTTTTTAAGACAATAAAATTCTTTAAAATTATATTTTTAGATCAAGAAAAAAAAATTAATTTAATTAAAAAACAAAATTATTAAATTAAGAAAATCATGTTTTTATTTAAGTAGAAAAATTTTTGAATCAAGAAAGATTTTTTTTTATTTAAGAAAAATTTTTTTCTTTAATAAAATTGATTTTTTTTTTTCCAGTGTAACTTTCTGGTTAATAAAACTTTGTAAAATTTATTTTAAAAAGGGACTTTTTCTGTGGCACATGTTGAATCTGGAGAGTCTATACCGGGAACCGGCAGTGATTGCTCCATTAATGTTAGTTTTACTTATGAAATTGTTTGGCAGTAACCGTGAAAGTGACAGTCGACAGTAACAGTGGAATCGGAATCGGAATTGGATAGATTTAGTAGCACACGTTCCATTCGTTGCTCGTATGTTCGATGTTCGTATGTTATTCTCTTCAAACCCTTTCTCGATTCCATACGAAAATCGATTCTGCGGCGGCAGAACGCCAATTCGGAAGCTTTCGCGGACGGGAATCGTAAAATGGCGTAGAATCCATACTGAATTTGCATAGTCGATTGCCCGCCGATCGTTAGTGGCATTTCACGCACCCACACCGCTTCCTCTGCCTGGGCCTGTTTTTTCGTGGCTACCACTCTTTCCGATTTTATTTATAATTTTCATCATCTCTGCATTATCCTTCACAATTGCTAATTTAAATTATTAATTATCAATTTTTTCAACTCGAAAAATTTCCAATCTTTTTCGTGATTTTGGAAGATAAAATTTTTTTTTTTTAAATACACATTGTAGACAGATAAAGCAAATAGATATTGCTCAAAAGAAATCGGGAAGGAAGAACGAAAGATTCAGAGAGCCCACGTCGATTGCTTTTTCACGTCGTTATACAAATAATAAACTTGGAAAACTCGAAAAATATCATTCAATTTCATATATATATTTTAGACTATGAATATATCATTCTGAATAAATAAAATTATTATTTTTTTTAATATAAATTGCATTTTAATTTTAAAAGCTTTAAAACAAAATCATAATTAGTTAGAAAAATTACAAAAATTAAAACATATAGTGTAGTTTGTATATCATTTATAAAGCAATATAAATTTGTTGCAATGTTGGAGATAAATTTTACAGTTTCTGTACAAAAATTAATTTCAAGTAATATTTAAAAAAAAAAAAATACCAAGTATATTAATTTTAACAGTTTAAAATGTAATTTAAAAATTTTTAAATGTACTTTTTATAAGATTTAATTTTTTTAGTCAATTACTCTAGTTTTTTTTTTTTCCATGTATTGTTATTAGTAAATTATTTAAAATATAAACAAAAATAAAAAAAAAACAAATTAAAAAATAAAATACAAAGTATATTAATTTTAAAAGTTTAAAATGTAATTTAAAAATTTTAAAATGTACTTTTTATAATATTTAATTTTTTTCGTCAATTATTCTAGTTTTTTTTTTTCGTGTATTGTTATTAGTAAATTTTTTAAAATATAAATAAAAATAAAAAAAACAATATTAGTTTTTATCCGTTCAAATTTTAATGTAGTTCCATTATTACAGTGACCGTGCCAGGTCTTTATGTCTTGTTTCGCGCTGTCATACAAAACAACAAGACATAGACGGGGAATAATTCTCTCTGCATAACATATATCATATACCATGTAACAGTAACAGTAACAGTAGAGAAACCATTTCTCTGAATACATACGGAAATGAGACGAAATAAACAGAAATAAAACGAAAAACTCCATAGTACCGACATAAAAGCATTAATAAAGCTATTTATATATGTACGTATAATGGAAGGGCTATAAATATGACAGAATAGTCCGAGTAGTATATCTATATAGATAGTCGGTGTACTTTTTAAAGATTATTACTATTATTAAACATAAAAATATCTTCGTCAGAAGCGCTATCGGAAGATGGGGATGTTTAATTTTGTATAATGTATGTTTTTTCAGTCAAATGTGACAGCTAGTTTACTTTTTCCGTTTATTTAATTCATTTTTTGTCAGTTTGAATGTGTTGCGCAGGGAATGAAATACAATTTAAGTACTTACAGCAGAAAGTTGTTGCACCGCGAGTTAGCGGGTGTTTTTCAGGGTGACTATTCGATCGCAGATGCTTTCTTTTATAGCAGTTTTTAATTTTGTCGAATCGCTTTGGAGAGTTACAATGTTGGATTGCTCAGAACGGTAAATTTAACGATCCAGAGTGTACTACACAGAGTAATATAAAGGGATAGAAAAGGGTCGTGTCGCTGATAGGCCAGGGCAGCGCAGAATAGTTGAGTACACTACGCCGGTGCGCCAAAGGCGATTCATCGCGGAAATCGAGTGGATTTCATTTCGTTTAATGGAGATCGCTGAGGCGATAGTTGGATTAGTAATTCAGTGGATTATTATTCCGGTGGAACGGTGGATTAATCGAATATCGTTTCCTCGGGCAAGAAAAGAGCATCGTAACGGTGAATAACTACATCGACTGGAAAACTTTTCAGATATTTCTCTCTTTCTCTTCAACACTACACCCTACACCCCTAAGAGGCTCCGACAATTCGGCTAGACCTTTTTACTTTTACTCAATCATTTCACCATAATTTACAAATTTACTTTTAAATTACTTATTGCGCTGGATAAACACTGATTAACTCCTCATTATCTCCTCTGCCGGGATATTTATTACGTAATATTATTCCATTGATTTCATTTAACGGGCTTTTTTATTTTAATTAAGTTATGTAATTAATCCTGGTAGAAAAGACTGTGATTAATAATCTGCAGACTTTTAGTTTTTTATTGCAAAAGTTTATTATTAGATTGGTTTTGGTCAAATGAGAAACTTTTTTGTTTTATAAAAATTTTAATCTAAAATTTTTGAGTTAAGATTAATTTGTTTTTTGTTTAAAAATAATTTATGATTATCATTTTTTTACAGTAAATAATTATTTTTTTTGATTAAATATTAAGAAATTTTAAATTGAAAATAAATTTTTATACCGATAAATTTTTTTATTAACTTTCAAAAAATATTTTGCAAAGTTTATTAATTTAATTTAAAATATTTTTTTAATTAAAAAAAATTTTTAAATTCCAAATAAATTTTTTTCAATTATTAAAACATATTAATAATTATTAAATATTTATTAAGACTCAAATAAAAAATTTAAACAAGTCTTTTGAAGCATTGTAAGTGTGACACTAGCTCATTATTAAAAAATCCTCTTTCTCATCAATCTCCGCTTTAATTATAATTTAATTCCGTATATTATTTCAACCAGTACAGTCTAGCAGTAGATATAAAGAAGTCCCCCGTCTCTTCTCAACAGTATCAACAATAAATGCATTAACTTAAGCAGAGCTCGTAAAAAAGTTTGTCCCAGTTGGCAAGTACGTCGTTTTCTCCCTGTTTATATGAAACAGAGATCAGAAGTCCAAGGAAGTAAAGCAACTACCTGGTTTTTCTCGGGAAAAATAAGTAATAATAAACAGAAAGTTTAAAAAAAATAAAATAAAAGGTATATAAGATTCACGAGTTACTTTAAAGCTGTAAACGAGCTAAGTTTTAAAGATGACTGTTGTGTCTATATGCATTTTTTATTACTTGAATTGCATATTACCGAGGAAAGCGTCGAGCAGACGCTTGCGTAATACACACTTTTTATTTTATTCACTATCCCTCCGTTTAATTTGCCATAACTTTTTTAGTTTACATCTTGTTAGCTCTATAAATTTTTTCTCTCTGTTATACATGATAGTTATTTTAAATTTATGCAACTTTTGTTAAAGAGTCTTCATTGCAGCTCGATTGAGTGAAGGTGTGCATGCACACCGCGGTGTATGTGTACTATAGCGCTATATTGCACGAGGAGCAATTTGCATCGAATCACCGGTGTTTAGGCAAATTGAAAGACATGAGAACGTGTGTGTGTATCAATCCCATGCGATCTCTGCTATATATAACTCGGACACCTCTGCGTTATTCACCGGACATCTCTTTCTAGCGAGTCGTTTAATTTTAACGGGTTTAACCCTTATCTTCGGTTTTGTTCTCTTCGATTTTACTCTCCAGGTCTCTTCTATTCAGTAAACAGCTGTCCATTGCACATCACCGATGGAAAATGACCAAGATAATTAATGCCCACTGCGAATCGCTACCAGAGCTCGAGTGATTAATTACGGCGAGAATCGTTTAGCTTCGTTTGTACCACACGCATTAGGCCGATGTTTAAATACACTTACCCGGAAAATGTTTGCTCAATCACTGCGTATTATTGCTATTGTTTTTTGATCGCTTACACGCCACTGAAACTCTATTTTAGTTGTTTGGATAATTCAAAAAAAAAATTTCATTCAAGGATTTGTTGATTTTTAATTAAAAATATTTTTTTACATCCGATTATTTAAAGAATATTTTTTTATAGTTAAAAAAATTTTTTTAATTATTAATAAATATTTATTGAAGCCTCAAATATCAAGTGAGATATCAAAATTTTATTTTAATAATTTTTATGATCTTCTAATTTGAATAAAAAAAAATTTTAATCGATCATTTAAATTAATAAATTGCGTTACTGATGCTAAAATTAATATGTAGGTTAATAGTGAATTATTTATCATTATAAATGATATATTAAAGCTGAAAATTTATTAAAACAAAAAAAAAACCATTGCAAAATGTGTTTAATTATTAAATTTTTTAACTTTTCTTGTTTTGTCTAAATAACGAAACATTTCGATAGCAAATGCCGTAAAAATCACACCGCACCGGGAATTAAATCTATAACTTTATTTCAGTCAATTAATATGTCCGAATATATCACGAGATTTATAAATATTCATGGTATTTTACGGGTATCCATCCATAATACCCAAACTATATAGTAACATACAAATGAAATGTTCCAACAAATATGTAACTCATGTACGATTAAAATAAATGAATAATTTAGCTTTGGTTTGGGGAAAGTTTACAAAAATAATTAAACTATGAATTAAATAAACTTAGGGAAGAATTTTATAATTTTATCGCTTATTAGGTATTACGTACAATGTATTATGTGTTTGCACAGAGCTTAAAGCGTTCTGGGGTTGCATGACACTAACAATTACTCATTGAATGACCGGAATCGTTGATAGTACTCTAATTATACTGCTTGAAAACATTTCCACGTCTGGTATTTGCGAGTAGTAGTTTTGGGTAGTTGGAAGTGTGTTGGTACCCACCGAGCTCCTCTACCTATCTACAAAACGGGGAAATAGGCGCCCGTAGTTTGATTACAGTTCCCGACGAATGTGGTTCCCGTCCGTTTATTCGTTGAGTCATTTCAACAGTTTCCAACAAGTTCATTCTCCATGAGGATTCTAATCAATAATACTAGCACGCAAATAACTTTTACGCGCACATTCATCCGATTTCTACAACTGTAGCCAACCCTCACGTCACATCTATTCATAAAATCACAACCTGGTACTATGACTCGTACATTAGACGATTCACCAATTTTACTGCTTTGATTTTAATAATATTTATTTACTTAGCTTGGAGACATTTATCATTTTTTTATCGATTTTTTACAATATTATTTTTGAAAGAAGTTTTCAAATAAATTTAGTAAAATTTTAAAAATAGTGAAAAATTTATTGAGCTTGGAGCTATTTATAATTTTTTGATTAATATTTTACATATTATTTAAATTTTTATAAATTTTACCATTTATTTAAAAAAAAAAATTACTCGTAAAAATAAAATTACTTTAAAGAAAATTTTATAGATCCTGATCAAAAATTTTTGCACGCCTCATAAGTGAAGCGGATAAGGT
The DNA here is from genome assembly GCA_000956155.1 of Cotesia vestalis. NCBI lineage: Eukaryota > Metazoa > Arthropoda > Insecta > Hymenoptera > Braconidae > Cotesia > Cotesia vestalis. The sequence continues at coordinate 123,534 of JZSA01003120.1, forward strand.
TGTGCTTTACACTCGCCTTACACAAATCAAGCGATTTCTTGAACTAAAATTCTCTCTATTTATTTCCTATCGCACTTGTAGAACAAGATTTATACATAAATGTCATGGAAAAATACTAGCTTCAACACTTATGACATTTTTAAAAGACATTTTGCTTTTTAAATAAATAAAAAAAATTATTCCGTGGACGTCTGGCTGTCAAATGTATGTATGAAAACTGGCTTGTTTATGATAACTGCCGAAAAACTTAATTGATCAAGTCCATTTTTTTTAAACGCTTCAGTATAATCTAAAACTTAATCCTTTCGAAGATCACGGTCTAATTCAATGTAGTTGACTAATAATTAGCAATAAACTAAAAATCCACTAATTGTTTGTATATCTATACACAGAAAAAAAGGTTTACTTGAATCAAGTAAATAATTTTGAAGAATTTCATCTTCTTGATGGTTTGAATAGAAAAATTCTTAAACTAAGAAATTTTTCTTGGTTAAGGTAAATTTGACTTAACTCAAGAAATTTTTATCTTGATTCAAGATACTGAAACTCTTCAAAGTTATTTTCTTGGTTTAAGAATTTTTCTCTTGATTCAAGTTAACTTTTTTTTCAGTGTATCTATGTAAATAAGATTCGTTTACAATACCTGCGCAGTACCTTTTCTTTTCGGGGTAGACAATGGCGCGAAAGATTTAATGTATGTGTATTTTATTTTAATCAATTTTATTATGAAAAATGAGATTATGAGGCGTGCACAATTGTATTTTCCAAACTTTTTAGGCTGCATTCAAAAATTTTCTATCACTAGATACATAATTTTAGTTTTACAAAATAGTCTACGGTATTTTTTATAGAATTTTTCAAATAAATAAATTAAATAAAATTTTGAAAATACTAAAAAGTTTATTGACTTTGTAACTAAAAATATCGTACAACACTTTATTTAAGTATGGAAATTTAGTAATAGTATGATAAGTACGTCATCTGTACACGTCAATATTCCCAAGTACGTACTAATACCGAACGGAGTGCATACTTATCTAGTGTAAGTACACATCCATAATGTACATAGATATAAAATATAATAACATATAATAATACCAGGCGTAACTATTTGAGTTCGCGTACTACATAATATATGATGTATTATACATGATGTATACATATGTCATATATCATATATATATATATTATATTCAGAACTAAACGCACAAGTCTATTAGCCCCCATAAAAAAATTATGATTATTATTTTTAATGTAAACAAATGTTTACTGGTTTTAAATTACGGTGTGTACTTAAATTTCATTGATATCAAACGAATCTGTAATGATGTATCAATATTTTTTGATAAAAAAATTCTTTGGCAAACTTTTAGGCCGGGGGATGGTGGCCTGGCCTCCCCAGAATATCTTTCATAAATATTGAACATATTTTAATGAATTTTTTCAGCGTTTTCCAGTGATTGATTAAAGCAAAGTATAAAAACTAAATCAATAATAATGGTACACATATTTACAGAGTTATATAACTTGACGAAAAGCATATTACAGGGTAGTCCATAAAAATAATAATAAAATATGCGTATATAAGTAGAGAATTTATGACCGGGTGTTGAAATATTCAAGGCGAAATTCCAAAGTCTGAAACCGTATGCGCGATTTAGGATATTATGGCAATAAAAGTGGCAGAATGTCGTTTCAGACGGCCATTGTACCCTCCGCCCCACGGAATTACTATTGTACGATTCTGGAGACGAAAGATCCGTTGAATCATCCGAGTTATGGCCATCACGAGTAGATAGATACAAGTATGTTGGACTGTAAGGCTCTCGACCCCATACCCAGCCCTAACCAGCACAAGAGATTTCTTACAACACTTTTCGAGGTACAGACACAGATAAAGTAGAAAAAATAGATAAAATAGAAATAAAAATAATATATAAATGCCTCGGCTCATAAATAAATCTCTTTCGATCCATAAAAGATTTACCGTAATGCTGAATTTTTTACAAATTTTACGAAAATTGATAGTTTTACTTTTGAAATTTCCTGGAAAATATTGGATGAACTTTAAAAAATTAAATGTTTATTTTCTTTGATTAAAATCAAAGACAGGCAATTTTCAAATTAACAAAAAAAAGGTTTTTTTTTTTCTAAAATCTACTCAAATTTTTTACTTATTTATAAAATTTAAATTCGAAAAAATTTTTTTCTGATAAGCATTTAAAAATATTTTTAATATTTGTTAAATTATAATTATTTAACTTAAAAAATTTAATCTACAGTCAAAAATTTTTCCTTTTTATTTTTAATATGGAAAAAAAAAATAATTAAAAATCAATTGATTAATTTATCAAGCTTTTAAAACAATTTAAAGTTTTTCCTTGCTAAAAATAATATGAACAAAGTTAACAACAAGTACGACGCATAATATAATTATTTATCGGAATTTTATTCTATTCAGAAGCATGAATTCTAATGAGTAAGAATATATGACGGCTCGTACGTCTGAGGCTCTTAGTAGAAGGCTTACGCAGGATAATGACGATGATAATGATGACGAAGAATTTATATGGTTAACTATATGCTCAGTTAATCTTATTCTCTCAGAAGCTTCGGAGCATAATCGATCGGCGCTTTTTCGGGGTCAGCGATTCTAGCAGGGTCTCGCGCGTTAAACTCTTGTTCGCGTTCGTCTTCATCACTTGGCTGCTCTCGGTACGGTTAGAACTGAACACGCCAGACTCTGAGACTTACTTACGTACCAGGAACAGGAACAGCAAGTATGAGTGCAAGACTTGGTGGCCAATACGAACGGCCCTCTGACTGCTCTCTCAGAGGCTGAGTCGATCAATCTTTGAACTGGAGCGAGTCCAAGTCATTAGCACCTTATCGGAATCGTAGCTTTTTCTCACTTTTATTTTCCTCTTTCTCTTAAACTTTTCTCTTTCTCTTTACTTTGCTCACTGCTTCCAGCTCGTATCGCCAAATGTAATTCCTTCCTTTCCAATACACTGAAATAAAATAAAATCAAACTACGAGACGAGCGACAAAGTTTCAAGGAAATTTTATATCACCTCGACGTTAAATATTTCGCAATAACTTTTTTTACTCATTCAGGCGCAAAGTTAAAAAAAAATAAAATAAAAATCTCTACAAGAAATAATAAAGTTTTTACGGTATTGCCTTTGCTTCCTACTAATGGGAAAATATCTCCGCGAAAAAAAACCTTCGGTAATTCATCCTCAACTATTTTTCCGGGTTATCCTGTTAAATTTATTATTATATCATAGCACACCATAAGAGTATGATATTTATAACAAAATTAACTCCCGATCGACTTTTTAAATCCGATAGACTTATCACACTTTGCCCGGAAAAACTAGAACCCACTAACAGCAAAGTTTCCTGTTAAATCTCGGCAACGCTTTAAGTTGTGTGACTTTGTAACTGAAAATCTTTTGGACACTTTGTTTAGACAGGGAAATTTTATGATAATGTTACAAGTGTGTCATTTCTGTACGTCAATATTTTCTAATATACATTGATCTAATACATCAATAAGCTTTTTATTCCTTTTTAATGAATAATTTTTCAACATCTATCTTTTTAATTAATATTTATTAATAATTATTAAATCTTCTGGTAAAAAAATTCTTTAATATTCTTATATAATTTTTTAATATGTTTTTACATGGACTCATTGGACTGACCAAAAACTGGAGACGATTTATTAATTAAAGTTTATTTAATCATTAAAAATGATTCATTTAATAAATTTATTTAATCAAAATTTGCGAACAATTTTGAAAGTTAAAAAAAATTTTTAGTCATTCAATTTAATAATAATAATAATAATAATAATAATAATAATAATAATAATAATAATAATAATTTTAATCAACTATCAGTTATTGTTAGATATAAAAGTGCGGAGTTAAATATTAAAACAAAATCAATAACGAGTAGCGCGAAATATTATTAATATAATAATGAATCCATCGGATAGCAGGGCAGTGTAAAAATTTTTCACCGAGCCCCGGTGATTTACTATCTCTCACCAGGTCTTCATTCATATAGGAATTCACAGTAAAAATTCCGAATAACATATAGCTGATAAATTCACGAGCGACGATAGCGATGTATTATTAAAACCCCTCCAAATAAACATACAAAACATATCGGAGTTTTATAGAAATAACGACCTACAAAAAAGGATAATAAATGGAAGCGCAAATATGAGACCTCTCGTTAAATATTTAAAACAAAATTTTCATGATATTAATTATCCAACGCAGGGAAATAGTTTTTGCGTAAAGGGAGAGGTAAATTTTCAGCGGTCTCGTACTCGATAATACATAACATATTTTCCTGGATTGAGATGTTGTCAGCGGCCCAGACGCATAGTTCTGAGCCTCCAATTAGGAGAACCCGCAGTTAGAGCCCTAACGAGCGTACGATAAAATATTATTGAATTATCAGTAACCCTGTATACTTTATACTTTATCGATGTTCGTTAAAAAAAGGAAAATAAATTCGCGGGATTTTTCCCACCCAGTAGCGAGGAGTATTATCAGCGGCGAACAGTTTAACGAGCTCAGATCCGATCGATATTATTCTCACTGACAGACACGTAACGAGCTTCCCATTAAACGAGCATTAAAGAATCCGTTTAATTAAGCTGGTCATCGTGCCTGGGAGCTCGAATTACGGACTATATTCTTCACACCGCCCTCCTGTCCCTCTCGTGGCCCTATTCGTGATTTTTTCGCCGCATTGCTACTCATTACTTAGAGAAAAAATAATAAAAATGTCAATAAATTTATTTTTTTGAATTTTTTTTTATTAATATTATTTGAAGTGAAATATTGAAGATACGAAAAAATGATAAGAGACCTTTTTTAAAGGAAATTAAATTTTATAGAAAAAAGATCTCTGTTCATTTTTTCGTACCTTTCATATTTTAAATAGAATATTGAATTAATTAAAAAATTATTATTATTTTACAAATTGATAATTAATAATTAATAACATTATTATAAAATAATGTGCTCGGAAATAAGCAACTTGGGAGGAAGTACTAATTGAAAGCTCGAGTGTAGTCAGCAATTACTTTTCAGATTGTCGATTCAACTTAACAGGAGCTGAGCGAACTCGCGTTGGAGGCGAACCCGGGCCAGGACTTGGCGCGAGTACAGTAAGCGATTGTGGATATAGAGCAGCCGAACTAGCCGCATCATCCAGAGGAAATGCTTGCAATAACTTACCAACACTTTGCTCTCACTCGGTTTTCCTTCGCTTGCCACACCCTATAATCGCGTACCTGCTGTCGACCATTCCCGTAATTGAATTAGCCATGCGGAATTAGCAATTTCAGATTTCAGATTGGCCCTAGTCCTCCTGCCTTTCCCGGTTACTCTGGCAAAGACCTGTCAGCCTTATACGGATTATCTTACACACAAACACAATCCACTTAAAATCCATCCTCAACTATTCTCGCATTATCCTTCCTTTTGTACGTCACAATTTATACAATAATTAACATATTTCTCTAAGTACCAGGGCTGCTAAAATTACCCTATTAATTAAAAATAAACATATTTTGTTGATTTTCTTGAGCTAGATAATTATTCTGAGACAACTAGTATTTAAAAAAAAAAATTTATTATCTTATCACTCTTATTTTGTGATATTTTGTACACGGAAAAAAAATTGACTTGAATCAATTAAATAATTTTGAAGAACTTCATCTTCTTACCAGTCGATCCCATTTTTTTCTTGTGTAGTACTCACGGCGAGAAACGGTATTATCCTTGTTGCACTCGTAATGATCAAGCTAATTGCAGTTTCATTTTTTTCTTTTAACCAAATGAGAATTTCGAAAAAAACGCTTTGATATAAAATAGATAATTAAAAAATCTTTTACGGAGCAGTGCGTTTTTTTCGAAAATCTTCTTTATTTAAAAGAAAAATGAAAAGCTGCAATCATAGGGACCGGCTTTTAATTTAAGTACACTGAAAAAAAATTAACTTGAATCAAGAAAAAAATTTTTAAACCAAGAAAATAATTTTAAAGAGTTTCATTGTTTTGATTCAAGACCAAAAATCCTTGAATCAAGTAAAATTAACTTAAACCAAGAAAAATTTCTTAGTTTAAGAATTTTTTTACTCACATCAAGAAGATAAAATTCTTCAAAATTATTTACTTGATTCAAGTTAATTTTTTTTTCTGTGTAGAAAAATTCTTAAACTCCGACATACAACTTAATTGTCAGATTTACACTAACCGATTTGTTTGGACGACTTTATTTTAATTTTGCTACCAACTTGGGACTTTTATTGCCGTAAAGTAGTCGGCTTTATAGGTTTCTTTATGCTTTCATACTAAGAAAAAATATATTTGATTCGAAAAAAATATTATCTTGAGATCATTTGTAGGAGTTAATTCGAGAAATTGCTGAATTTGCAGTTGGTACAATAATTGGGACACCCTTGTCAGGAATTGGGACGAGGGGTGTATAAAAATAATTATTTTGAGTAAAAATGACGTTTGTGTGATAAAAGCTCCTCAGGCTGGGTTAGATCTTTTACTTTTGGCGCCCAATTTCGTTAGCAAGTACCAAGTTCTTAATTTAAAGAGTTTCAAGTCACAGCTTAATATTGAGCTTTGGGTAGTTATACTTGCACTGAAAAAAAGTACTTGATTAAAGAAAAATATTATCTTTTAAGTTTCACTGTTGGTTCGAGATTTTTGTTTGAATTAATTTAAAAAATTAACGCAAGAATCAAGAAAATAAAATTAGAGGATCGAGAGAAAAAGTTGTTAATTCAATAATTTTACCAATTGAATCAAGTTATTTATTATTTTCAAACAAGATACAATATATTTCACCGATCTATTTCTTTCCGCGGTAACATTCAATCAAGATTTGCCTTGTTTCAGTAAAATTTTCTTTTCTCTTTAATGTGTCCATACTTTCTTAAATCACAAAAAGAATTTCTAAAAATTTTGAGTTTCCGTGCCGTTAGCGCTGCAAGTAAATTACCAATGACGTCACTCGATTAACCAATCAGAATTTCTGAAGCTAAAATAAGTTCCGAAACAATGAATTCTCAATTGATACATAAATTTATCTTATAAGTAATTTAAATATTTAATTAACAACATTTATCTTGATTAAAATATATTTTTTCAGTATATCAAAGTCACTTTTGAATTAATCGTAGTCTGCAATTACTTTCTACATACATTGCGGTATGTAACTCTCCTATTCCGACCGACATTTATTTGCGCTTATCATTCAAAAGTAAAATACAATTATTGTTATCCACTTGATATGATACAAAGCGGAAAGAGGAAAGAGGACGCCACTCTGCTGTTCATTGGAACAAAAAATAAAGCATCTGAAACGGATTATCCTGATTGTCAGATACACTATATAAAATATAATATAACAAGAATCGATTCAATATGCTCTTCTATAGAAAGACTACATAGACCGGGGCGGACTCCTTACAGAGGACTAAAATGGCTTGTCAGTTCCGTTTGTTGTATCAAAAGCTTTCGTTGTCAAACAACGGACACATATTTATATATATTTTATATCACACATGATACATATCCTATTTATTTATTTGTCTATTATTTCATTTCACTTCTCCGTTTGTTTTTTATATTTATTTTATCGTCACTTACGCGAGAATAAACAGCAATTATTTCTCAGGTTATTTTTATATAGTAGCATTAATATAAAAAATAAAAGAGTCTTATATTATTGTATGAGGCGCTTCCAAAAGAAAGGCGGGGAAAAGTGGTTAAATATTTTTTCTTCACTCCGGAATTATAAAATGGTAAAATAATAAAATGCAGGGACGTGATTTAAAGTTTTTTTCATAAGCGAAGAAGAGACCGACCCGGAAAAAAAGATGTCTAGGTAAGCTCTGCGAGAATGGTCGCCGGCTAATAGCTGCGGCTGTGAACCCGTGAAAATGCTGAGTATGAGTATGACCATGGGGCGATATAGACATAGACGAGAGCCAGACGAGCTTTTTAGATATACGCCACCGCGTTATACCAACACTGTTATGTGTGAACCGAGAATAGAATCGGTGTAGTGATGGCTCTATCAGTCGGCTTAAACCAGGACGAGCTCTGCTTCTACTGCTCCCGCATATGAGGGCTTAAATTGTCCGCTGTTTTAATGAATCGACAGTCCATCGACACTTTGTAACATATCACCGACAATGCATTATATTTAACAGGGATATTTTATTGATATTTTTTATTTTAGAGGAATATTAGATTAATTATTTTAGCTAAATATTTTATTTAAATTTTATCAATTATTTTTACCAAATTCATCAATTAATTTTATTAAATTTCTATAAATTTTACCATTTATTTGAAAAAAAAAAAAATTACTCGTAAAAATAAAATTACTTTAAAGAAAATTTTATAGATCCTGATCAAAAACTTTTGCACGCCTCATAAGTGAAGCGGATGAGGTTGTGCTTTATATACACTCGCCTTACACAAATCAAGCGATTTCTTGAACTAAAATTCTCTCTATTTATTTCCTATCGCACTTGTAGAACAAGATTTATACATAAATGTCATGGAAAAATACTAGCTTCAACACTTATGACATTTTTAAAGGACATTTTGCTTTTTAAATAAATAAAAAAAATTATTCCGTGGACGTCCGGCTGTCAAATGTATGTATGAAAACTTGCTTGGTCATGATAACTGCCGGAAAACTTAACTGATCAAGTTCATTTTATTTTATTCCCTCCAGTATGATCTAAAACTAAACCCTTTCGAAGATCACGGTCTAATTTAATGTAGTTTATTTATAATCAACAATAAATTAAAAATACACTAATCGTTTGTATACCTATATTTATGTAAATAAGATTCGTTTATGATTCATGCGCAGTATCTTTTCTTTTCTGGGTGGACAATAGCGCGAAAAATTTTTAAGTATTTTTTTCGAATTACTAAATAATTATAGAATTTTTTTGTGTTTTATTTTAATCAATTTTATTATGGAAAATGAGATTCTGAGGCGTGCACTTTTATGTTTTCCAAACTTTTATTTTATTCACGGAAAAAAATCTTAAACCAATAAATAATTTTGAAGTATTTTTATTATTTTGGATCAAGTAAATTTTTTCTGCTAGATTAAAAACAAAAAAAAAATTTTTTTTTAATATTTTCATTGATTCAAAATTTGTTAAAAAGATATTGTTGTAAGATAATATTGTCTAAGAAATTTTTTTTTGATAATTTAGTTTAAGAAAATAATGAAGAAATTCTGCTCAATTTTTATTACAACAATGTATTAAAATTGTTTTATTTAATTTAAAATTTGCTTTTTTATAAAAAAAAAAATTAGCTAATTAAATTTTGATTCAATAAGTTAATGATTACTTCAATTATATTTTTATTATTATTAAAAATTGTAACTCGAAAATATATTAGGATAAAAGTTATTATATTTCTCCGTTACTCTGTCAGAGAGTTTCATTATATTTCGGTATGAATTTTCGGTTGATTTAAACAGGCGATGCAATTTGATCGATCGTGAGGCCAGCAGTGCCTTAACGATGTCAGCCCACTCAAGTATTATTAAGCATTAAATTTTCCGTCGGAAACAAAAAGCACCTAGAGCCATTACAGTTTTAACAATATTATATTTCACCGACAACTTTTCACTTTATTTATAAAAGGACCAAAAATTCAATTGAATCGGGCAGCGTACTGGAAATTAATATAAATTCAATTAAAAAAACGTCATCGGGTTTTCATTTTCACACAAACGTTTCGTGAAATATTTATCAATAACTTGGGCTCAAAAATGAAAACAACGTTTATCGTAAACGTAAACGGGATACGGTCTATCGTTTATCGTAAATAAATCGGTAATTATCGTAGTAACTAGTTACTGCCGATCGATAAATAGTGTCACCGTATTTCACCGTGTGTAACCGCATTGCCTCGAGATCCGTTTCCTATTTAACGTAAACGTTTACACGAAAGCACTGTATAACTCTGCGGCCTTCGCGGTTCCCGAGGAGATTGCTGCCGGGGATATTGTATTACCGATCAATCCATATTCATCTTCCCTTCATTCCTCTTCTTCTTCCTTCTTCCTTCCTCCTCAATCCTTCTTCATCTTTATTCATTCTAAAATCCAAAATGTCCCTACTGCAAATAATTGAAAAACTAATTTGTAAAATTTTCAAATTTTTATCCTGGCCAAAACATTAAAATACAAAAAAATTGCAAGATACTTTTTTGTCAATTTTATCATATCTCTACTCGAGTAGATCCTTTAGCTACAATATCGCTCTCAAAGTTTTAAAAAAGATATTTGGAGTCAAAAATAATATTCAACAGGTTCAAATCAAAATTTTGAAGAAAATACTAAAAATACCAAAAAATCATAAGAAATCTGTTTTATAGAAGACTAGCTGTTGCCCGCCCGTTCCACTGGGCACTTTATAGAATTGTAGTTTTAGATATAGACTTGAAATTCAATTGGAGTATTATTTTGGCTTGCACAGGTTCCACATTCCATCGAATCGGAAGTAGAATTTATTGAAATCCGTATTGAGATGATCTCTACATGACAAAGAAAAGATCCTCACCAAATTTGCAGCTTTTTGAAGCTATATTTTAAAAATTAAGATTTTTTATTGTTAACACCCACCCCCGCGATCTTTATTGGAGGTGATTTGGTGTAAAATCCGTTCTTAGATCATTTTTGTATCAGATGTAAACGACTTCTATTAAATTTGAAGTCGATAGGAGCTATAGGTTGAAAACGGGAATTTTTCATTGTTAACGCCCCCGTAACCCCCCTTGTGGGTGGAATTTTGTAAAGTTCGTTCTTAGCTGACCTCTACTCGGCGAAAGGAATATTCCTGTCAAATTTTAAGTCTCTAGGTCTTATAGTTCCAAAGATATCGTGATGAGTAACTATATCTATATAAAGTCTCTCATGTATATAAGGGTGTACCAAAATATAACTTCCTTGATGGACCTTTTAAAATTGGCATTTTGAGTTCCGCTTTTAACAGGAGTTGTGTTTGGGCATTTCCTGTCATATTTCAAGCGTTAAGGATTTATTTAATTCTTATAGAATTTTTTAACAGGAGTTTTGTTTGGCCAAATTTTGAAATTTTGAAATTCCAGCAAAAATGCCTAAACAAAACTCCTGGTAAACAATTCTATAAAAATCAAATAAATCCTTAACGCTCAAAATATGTCAGGAAATGCCCAAACACAACTCTTGTTAAAAGCGGAACTCAAAATGCCAATTTTAAGAAGTCCATCAAGGAAGTTACATTTCGGCACATCCTAATATATGTATATATAGATTTAAATCCCTACAAAAAACGGTTTTTGTCAATTTTCTCGCATCTCTCACCGTTTGTCTAAAATTCGACTCCTAAGCCCTGAACCAAACTCTAAACTAATCTCACCTTAAAAAATGATAATTAATAATTTACCATCTTGCAATAAAGTTGATAACGAGGTACTTAAACCCCGAGATTAGCATCGTTACGGCTGGTTATTGTATTTCCCTTTTCTCTTTAAAACACATCTTGATTTTATATGCACCAGGAGCGTCATCTCGAGTAAATATAAACGAGAGCGTCTTGGACTTGCCTAAAAAAGATATTTTAATTTCAATATATATTACCCAAATTTGCAAACGGGCGTACCACCTGCAAGCTTAATCATAATAACATCCCGTAGCTCATAATTCATAATCATAACTATCCAATTATAATTAAAATTACAATGATGAAAATTTAGTGAGTTTTGGTGTAATAAAGTCGACAGTATAACGCTTACAACCTCGTTCTTTAGAAAATAAAAAAAAACAGACGAAGAAAAAAGTCCTTCTTACCTGAAGTTCAACTGTATAGGGACTCATTAGTTAATGGAGAGACCGTAATTAATAACATCTGCATCGTTTATCACGTCGATCCGTACGTTCAGCGTTGACTTATCCCTCTGCCGGTTTAGTTGCCTTAAGGAACTTTTGCTCGGCATTGAGATACACCGGAACATAACGGATCTCCCTGTACATCGCCATACCGCCGGTTCTTGGAGGATAGCTGAGGATAGTATAAGAAGTAATATAGCCGAGCCCAAGTCCGACTCCGTGTCCAAACCCTTACTAATCTTACAACCCATCGTCCTTAGGCATTTATACCTTATATCTTACCTCCAACGTTTGGCTTTTCGTGCGCAGTTACCATACAATCTACCGTCGTCTTACTAACTATTCGTCCGCCTCCGGCGGGCCGGCATGATTCACTGTCGCCCGGAAATCTAAATGTCACAATTTAACTCCTTCATTCCCACAAAAAGTGTCAATAATTTTAATTAATTCATTAAAAATTACCCCTCAAGGCCTTTAATACAGATTTTATCGATCGCGGTTGTTATTGCCGCTAATTACTCGGCGATAAACTTTACTTTATATGCCATGCTTTGGCTAGACGGCGATAGATCGTTGGACACTTAATATATCAGTTTTATTTTCGGCGCCTTGTAAAACTAAATAAAAAAGGTGATGTTTTTATAGAGAGTGGGCCGTCCATTAACTAACTGACACTAGGCTTGTAGTCAGTATCCAATTTCAAAGTGTTTTCGGTGGCTAATAGCCTTTTTTATTCGGCAATTAAGCCGGTATTGCTGGATAAATAGAAACTTGCCTTTTTTTTATAGATTTATAATGCAATAATATTTTAATGTAGCGAAAAGGTTGAGCATGTAAATTCTGAGGTGTGAAATTTGATCTTACTGGAAGATAATGTGGTAGTTTAGACACACGACCAAAAATTAATAGCAGTTGAATGGAAAGAGTAGAGCTAGGTAAAGGCGAATAGAGAGTGTGTAATGTCGATCAATTAGATAAGTAGAAAGTTTTGTTTAGACAATCGGTACGTTTGACATTTTAAGTTTTTTAAATGTCTGTGTTATCTAGACTGACTGTTTTAGATTTCTTCATTTGAGATAGTGCTTATGTTATGTGTAACTCTGTTTTAATGTGATATTTAAAAAAAAAAATTATGAATATTCATTAAAAAAATTGAATCATAAATAACTTTGCCTTAAGTTTGAATAAAACTTTTAATAGCCCGAGTATAATTAATAATTGAAATACGATCCGGTTTTCCGTGTTCGATGAAACTGCAACAAGTAATTTAAAAAAAAATCGATTTTTATTTCCTCGACGTTGACGTCTTTAACGGTATCATCCCAACTAGCTAGTAAGAGATAGTAATAATGTAACCGTCACGAGGGTCCAATTCAGTGAAGCTCTCTTATTTTTAAACGTATCTACTCAGAAAGGAGTTTGAGTAATAAAAATCCCCTGAGGAATAATTGGATTAATTATTGAATAACTAACTAAACGGTTCATTTAAAGCTCCTTTTATATTAATTTTCACTTTATATTTGCTCAGTTACTTATTATTGCACAACTTAAATAAAATTTATATAAATATCAATCAACACATCATTTGATATTCAATCGCAACTTGATCCCCAGCAACAGAATCATAACTACTAAAATTTATCTACGAATAAATTTATATCTCTCTCACTGTTCCACCTTCCGCTTATTCACGTAATCAAGTCACGTGCAGATATTCAGATATTGCCACAAACACTACATAATATAAGTGTATGAGTACCAATATTGTCCTCGCGAAATCAACTTCTGATATTGATATAATAACAATAAAGAAATTTATTATTATTATTATTATTATTATTATTATTATTATTATTATTATTATTACATCATTTTTTCAAAATAATAATAATAATAATAATAATAATAATAATAATAATAATAATAATAATAATAATAATAATAATAATAATAATAATAATAATAATAATAATAATAATAATAATAATAATAATAATAATAATAATAATAATGTTTTGTAGCATGAAATCGATCGATCAGTAAGTAAACTTTCTCTTTGCTCTTTTCTCTGATTGTACCGGTGATGGGAAGCATCCTATGTCTTCTCCAGATAAAACAAATCCCCAAGAAATAGGACAAAGTGTATCAAGTAAAGTGACAAAGAATATCCAGGAGATGTTAATCTGGATAAACATTTATCATACCGTATGTCAACCAAAATACCTTTACTATACTATATCTATAAATCAATGTACGTAATATATATAAATATAAACATATGCCATTTATGTCAACATCAATAATCCTACAACTTTCGGTTTACTTGCTAGCTTCCATTTCAATCTGTTATTTCTATTCCAATTCAACTTTGCTTTTCACTTTTTACTTTAACTCCACATGTTTTATTTTAGTTCGATCTACACTCAACTCACTTCTGAATTGTACAACCATGTTGCCTCGGAAGCGCGATAATGTACAGACGATCAATTATTTATTCATTTAACTCGCCAACAGATCATCAGTCTTCATTATTTAATCAATTTTATTCAAGCGTTACCGCAACAACAAACTTTTACTTGAAAATAAATACTAATAATTGTTTTGACCTAAATTTTTCGCGTCAATTTTGGTAGGTTAGTTCCATATGATATAAAAATACCCCAAAAGAAGTTTTCGGAAGATTAACTTCTTAAAACAATAACAGGAGCATTGAAAACAAAAATTTTTCAAATTAGACCATAAAAGATACCATTTTAAGCTTAAAATTCAGTTTCGAAGATACTGCCGACAGAATCGCCATCTGGATGAAATGTTCCGTCTATTCCGTTCTACTTATTGGGATTCATGGCACGTTTCTTCGGTTCTGTTTCAAATATGGTGAATAAATAACACAAGCAAATGTTTTGATATTACTTTAATATCAATTTCTCGACTTTATCGAATCTATTACACCAGAAAATTTTGATAAAAATTCTTTAAAAAATTTTTATATGGCTAAACTTTCATATCAAGACATAAATGGCCATATAAAAAAGGTATATATGATCAGGTCAGGTTTCTTGGAGAAACTTTTTTACGAGGTAGCTGAAAAAGTTGATTAAGGCAATTGCGGAAGGTAATGGGAGGTGAGCGGTATCTATCAGTAGAAATAATTTAAATTTAAAGCAACACTAGAATATGAAGCGGTGGGTGAGCTAGTATCTATTAAATTAAATCCAAAGTCGGGCAGCAATAAAAAACCCGGCTCGCTGAATCAGTGACATTAATCTTGGATATTCAGTTATATTCATAGAACATAATATATAAATATATAAATGGGTGGTATACATCGAGGATAGTTGTAGGTATCTTGATTGCTGATAGCAGATGAGCCAGAGGCAGTGGATGAAATACGGGAATAATATATAATCCGGCAAAGTTGAGAAGCTCGTTGATTAGCTATAACCTTGTTTTATAGATATCTTCTTTCTTCTTTCTCAAATTCTCATTTGTTAGTTACATTAGCGGGTAACTCGGTGAGCAAAGTCGGAGCAGAGCCTATGCAGTAAATATATTCTTATCTATCCGTCTGAAAGTTTGACCAACCCGTTAATTAGTAAGGTATATTCCTTTGGACATTTACTCTTATTACTCCCCCGAGTTTCGAGATAGAATAAGGAGCAAGGAGAAAAATAGAGGAAGGAAGGAAGTGGAGTGGGTTGCTCACCAGACTTTCGTGCATCGGGCGAGAAGTCTGTGTAAGAAGAAGTAGTGTTAGGTTGAACAGGTGTGTGCTGTGTCTGTGAGAAAATTAGGAGACGAAAAAGAAAGGGAGAGTGCTGATGAGAAGTAAGGAGGTGTATTTCGGTGTACAGAAACAGTGCAATGGTGGCGGCGGCGAGGGTGAACTTAAAATTTATGATAAAGGTGGGTTGTCCGAATGGCGTGCAACGAGGTTATCAGAGCCGTCGTGGCTCTCGGATGTAGGGTGTGTCCGACTCCTACATCCTACCAGGGGTCAAAAACTCAACCGAACCAGTAATAGTTAACCCTCACATTGTTCTGTACTAGGAAATGTTTAGCCTCGTGGTATCGTGCTCGCTGAATCGTCTGGCTTTATTAAAATTATTATTTATGATATTTTGTTGATAACTTTAAGGGGACTTTGCTGTGATGCTTGTACTTGAAAATGATGATAGAAATTTTTTCAGTTCAAAATTATTTTCTAGATTCAAGAATTTTTCTCTTGATTCAAGTTAATTTTTTTTTCAGTATAAATTCAAGTAAAAACTATTATTATTATCAAAAATGATGATAATAATAATTTATGTGTTGATATGATGATAATGACGATGATGAAAAAACTTTAGAGGACTTTCGAGCTGTACAATTGAACGCTGCATGAAGAAGCTCACCATATACTATCCACATAACATAATCTAATTAATAAACATGTCACGGTGGTTTTACGCACTGTCAAACCCGCAGTGCATTATTGTAGGATATGAATTATCTGAATATATATTGTACGAGAGAGTTGATGCAGAGTTTGTATATTTTAATCATCTCGTTTAGTCTTTCGGTTCCTTGGGTTTCATACGTTATTATACTTGGCGAGTATGCCACTTAATCTTGATATTACTGTGATTTGAGCACTTTGCTTGATTTCCCTCCTATCCTCGAAATTCAGCAGTCTAGATCAAGATAGACTCCGGTGCTTCCTCCCACATACAGACACACACACACACACACACACACACACCACCAGCAGACTAGCAGCAGTCAGATGAAAATGAAATAAAACGGAAGAACTTTCCGAAGCGTACCGTGGAGGTAACATTCTGGAGCAAGTAGAGGAATATTGTTCGTTAAACGAGCTCGTTGAAAACGTTTGAGCAAAATGCTGACCACGTAACTACATATCGTAAGCTAACGTTTACGTCGTCCTCGTCGTTCTTGTCCGTGTCTTCGTCCTCGGAGTTACTTTGACACAGTATTCCAAGCTCCCAAATGGGTCCAACTTTTTAACGCCCTTTTTACGACGACTTAAATTGTTCTTTAACCCCAAAGTGATTAAATGTCATTCGGTGTCTCGTAGTCCTCTTCTTACGTAAGAATGTCCGCGCCCGGCCCATAACCTGTAGACGCTCAGGCCAATATTATTTTATGGGCACCATTAAATAACGTAATTTTTATTTTTAGGTATTTGCGAGCTACTAAATTAATTGAGAGATAAAATTTTACTGCTTATTAGTCTTACAGTTGTAGTTTCTGTGAGTTGTATTACATTCCGTTCTGAAACTGGATATTGATGTTGATATGTTGATATCTCGAGGATTGATAAAACTGTTGGCTGGTAGTAGGATTAAATTCGGGCAGAACTAACAGGACGGCAAGTTACACTTCTTGGATAAGCGGAGCCCGAAACTCCTTACCGCAAACTAAACTAATTTGCTGGAACTTTTATTAATATGCAACTTGACTGAGAACTCGCGTAAACAAACGCCTGGAGATAACGTCGGGATTCTTACGGCAAAGTCCAGTGTCATTTTATGTATATCCGCGATACCAATTTATTCTGCTCAGAAAGTGAGAATCTAGAGATGAGAGATGAGAAATAAACTTTTAAACTTTGGTAAATATTAAAATTAACGTTATAAACTCCTACATACAACTTAATCGTCTGATTTACAGTAACCCATTTGTTTGGGTGACTTTATTTTAGTTTTGCTACTAACTTGGGACTTTTATTGCCGTAATAGTAGCCGACTTTAAAGGTTTCTTTATGCTTTCACACTAAGAAAAAATATATATTTTATTCGAAAAAAATATTATCTTGAGATATTTTGTAGGAGTTAATTCGAGAATTTGCCGAATTCGCAGTTGGTACAATAATTGGGACACCCTTGTCAGGAATTGGGGCGTGTGGTGGATAAAAATAACTATTTTGAGTAAAAATGACGTTCGTATGATAAAAGCTCCTCAGGCTGGGTTAGATCTTTTACTTTTTGCGCCCAATTTCGCTAGCAAGTACCAAGTTCCTAATTTAAAGAGGTTTAAGTCACAGCTTAATATTGAGCTTTGGATAGTTATATTTGCACTGAAAAAAAGTACTTGATTAAAGAAAAAAAATTATCTTTTAAATTTCAATGTTGGTTCGAGACTTTTGTTTGAATTAATTTAAAAAATTAACGCAAGAATCAAGAAAATAAAACTAGAGGATTGAGAGAAAAATTTATTAATTCAATAATTTTACCAATTGAATCAAGTTATTTGTTATTTTCAAACAAGATACAATATATTTCATCGATCTACTTCTTTCCGCAGTAACATTCAATCAAAATATTACCTTCTTTAAAAAATACAAAAAATCAAACTTAATTCTAAAATCAACAACCAAAATTTAATATCATACAATTTAAAATTTTTTTCATTCTCGTATTAAAATAAGAGCCCACTAAAAAATTCTCCAAAGTATATTTTTCTTACAAAATAAAATTAATATTCTTATCGGAAGAAATCGTGAATAGAGGAACAAGGACCCTCGAGAAAATATAAACCCGGAAAATATTTTCTCAACAAAAAAATATAAAATACAAAATATAATAAAGTTTATCGTATTACTCAGTGAATATACGAGTGACGTGAAGCGGGGTGGATTAAGAAGCACTCAGGAGACATCATTGAAAATAATTTATATGTCATGCGATAATTATAATCAATTATGACAACGCAAGAAAGTTTCCGAGTTGTCATAAAATTAGCAAACAGGTAAAGGTTGTTAAAAGCGACTCATCCGAGCGGAGAAAGTCTCTGGGCATGCCTAACCCTTCCATCATTGACTCCCACGTGACTGTGAGTTTAATTCGCGCGTTATTTAACAACAAAAGTTAAAAATAAACCCGGCAGACCGGATAAGAGAACTCCTGGGTTTGATTTAGCGAAATGTGCTGTTGGCACTGACAATTTCTGGGCCATTATCCATTACCGGGACCAGACCTAGACTTAGACCTAGACCAGCTGTAGCACATATTTTTCTTGGTCTCTATATAATAGAAATACCGCAGGCCACCTTCTGCCACCAACCAAAGACTTTGCTAATTAATTACCCCACTTATTTTGCCCGGAACAAAGTGCTGGAAATAAATAAAAATAAAGAGGAGAACTAACCTAATGTAATATATTATGTATAGTATATAGTATATATAATATATAATGGCTGGTTGAAAATATAAATCATGAATAATCATGAACGAGCGGTCTTTATTCGTTGTTTTTTATCTCGAGTTTGTCATTAATTATTTTTTACATCGGTCGTCGCTGGCAATCAAAACAATAATTCATTATGTCCACATATAATCCATAAATCATATTTAGTATGTGTAACTGATTACACCCGTGATAGTAAACAATTATGTTATATCATTTGTGGTAATCGTATTGCTCCCTACAGATAAAACGAGCATGGTAAAACATCTCCCCCATTTCCGTGTCATGCCCATTAAAGCTATCTAATGGATATCCCTCTTTTTCGAGAGATAACTTATATTGCCAAAAGCTGAGTGGATATACAGTTATATTTTTAAATATTTTAAAAAGGTTCAGTTGAAATGTCACAATTTGATTAAAAAATTTGGACTTTTTATTTAATACTGATAAAAAAATATATTTTACTCAAGAGAAAAAATATTTAAGGATTTTATTGTTTTGATTATATCATACATATCAAAAATCAGTTATTGATAAGGTTTTTTTATCAGCGAATAAATAACAAATGTATATCAAAATCATAAAAAGAGTTACTCGGTTGAAAGCATAAATGAATAATTAAACAAACTCATAATAATACCCGACAAATAGTATCCAAAGTACAACAATGTGTATAATAATAGACTCCAAAATAATATAATAAAATATTTTCATCAGGTTTCAACCCTTGTATTACTGTTATTATTAAACCATACTAAGCAGATAATATTTAAATTTATTAAAATTTTAATTATCATTCCGTGAATAAAGTCTCATTATTATGATCGCGATACGCGAAACGCTAAAAAAAATATTTGCGGAAAACTTTTCCCAGGTAAACTCTGTCTCTTTCTCCCTGTTATTTTTATAAATCAAATTTGTAATTATGTTACGCGAGACAACGAAAATAAATAAAGCCCAAATGTGTTTGCTTCCTATACGGGAAAGAGAGAGTATGCATATTTCAGAAAAGCTCGCGACAGCATTCGGCGTGATACAAAAGTGGATGGAAACAAGAGCTAAAAAATAATACTCTCTTTTATTTTATTTTATTTTTTTTTTCGTCTCTTTTCACCCGGTTTCCCATTTTCGCAACATTTTTCCAGCTTAATGCACCATTCTTCAGAGATGGCCGGAATTCCCGTGGATGAAATAACAACCAGATGCCTCTTGAAGTGGATGAAAATCGTTAGCAACTAAATTCCATAAGTGACGAGCAGTTCAATGAGTTACAAATTAAAGAAATAACTTTTTAAACAATACCATCAAACACGAATTTAAATAATCTTTGTTTACAGTTTTTTAGTCTTTCAACTTACAAAGTACCCGAACAATCAAGAAACACTTGCTTTAATAACTGGAAAAACAAAAGTGACGACTCTCGAGGGCTTTGAGAACTAAAAAGTATTGCTCAAGTGCAATTACGCTTTTTAAATCTCGATACTCATCACAATAACAACAAAATAAAATTTAAACAGAAGATTAAAAGCCAAACATTTCAAGATTTGTTGCTTTGTGAATCTGTAATTGCGTAATTAAAAGCACGCGTAATAATTTAATGCAGGAGTTTCGGGAAATGCAGGCCCGAACGGATTACCGGGTAATATTGGAGTCTAATCGATGGAATAGCTGAAGTATATTAGTACATTCGGTTGTAGCAGCCACAGACGCCACGATCAACATTGGTTTCAGCGTATTGCGCTTCATTACCAGCAGCAGAGTCAATCTCATAAAGGCATCGGGTATATATGAGCGTAAGCCTGGTCCTCAGCCAACAGAGCTTCAGTTCCAGTTCTGGTTACACTCACAGTAGCATCAGTCAGATCTCCTCCTCTATACCTGTATCGGAGGTTTATCTGAGGGCCAGGGGCAGGTTTATTGTGGGAGATCCCCCACTCGTTCGGGTGGGCGCCATGGAACTGGCAATCGTATTATGACATTGCCCGAGCCATCAAACGATCAACACTTCAAAGCGGGAACTAAGCTCCAGACCCAACAACTAACGAGAATCCCAAAAGGGTGCTGCTCCTGAGCCGTGTTTCTGATGGCGGCTCGGGGGATCAAAAAGTTCACCAAGAACAAGTGTGTGCTGGATTATTTTCATCGGTGAAACGTTTGTTGCGAATTTATCAAAGAGTAGGAACACATATAATTGGACAATTAGTTCCCCGAGACGCTTTATCGTCGAAAAGGGGAGATAAACTTTCGGAAAAGACGAGGTGTAGACGATCCAAGTGATAGGGGATCTGATCCTATGCGTGTATATTTGTTACACATATTCTTTGGACTGAAGAATGTGTGTGGATTTTATTTTTCACGGTTTATGGATTTGCGTTTGGTTTTGACGGTCCACTGGCTTTGCACCACCACGATGCTGCTGCTGCTGCTGCTGGTGTTCCCAGTCGATACCCTGCCAGAGAGCAACACCCTCGCCTTTATTCAGTGCGTGGCATTATATTCCGCTGCTGGTGATATTATTCATTGGCCAGATGATAAAGGGCAAAAACACACAAAAAGAGTATGATAAAAAATGGTAAAAATATAAATCAATGAGTGAGGTTGTTCTGCAGCCCGTGGATTCCCCGATAAATCTCTGTCAGATCATACTTGCTCGCTGGTAATTAGTAATTGTAATGGGTATTTCGAGGCATCCGCATGGTGTACCGCGGCTGATTACTTACCATTAATATTGGATTCGTGAATTAATTAACGACAAAGCCTACTGACGCGGACTATTGTACGCGGCCCCAGCACCCAGTAGTTCCCATAACCACCTACAGCATTCACTTCTCTTCCGTTCTTGTCTTCCTTCAATTGACATGTTTAAAATCAATTGCTCTCGAATTGTACTCCACACACGGTGAACTCGTTTATTCCAGCTTCAACTAATCACTCACTTCGATAAAATTCATTTATACAAATACACTTACACAAACATATGCATCCCATTAATCGTTTATTTAATTATCCAATTATACCGACGTCGCTCTATAATCCAAACACTGCCGCGTCCTAATTATATTTCCCACTTTAAATATATTATTTAAACATATATTTAATAATCGTTATTTAGGTCGTTAATAAGCCAAATTTTGTGACTATTTTAATGGAGATTCGATGGGGGTCATTGAATTTCATTTTATGCATTCACCAAAAATCTAAATCTAATTATTACGCTTTATAATTCCAATCTCGAATTGTACAGATCGATTTTTTGATGAAAAAATTTTGCTTGTTATGATTAGTGTCCAAAATTTTTGAGGGATCTTAAAAAAACTCAATATAGATATCCTTTGGATGTCTTTAGAGGCCAAATAATCCAAATCGGTCGAATGGTCAAAAAATTACAGCAATTAAAATTTTTTGGAAAATGCCATATATCACACTTTTAGTGATTTTTTTCAAAATAACTTTTGAATAAGATAACTTATTAAATTTCTGTAAAATTAATCTGAAAGCTTATTCAACAAGCTTCAATTTCCATGTTTACTTTTTTTTGTAAACCAATAATTACCTATTTTTCCGCCTGTATACAATAATATCTCATATTTGCAATGTTTTTACCAATTTTTCAAATTTTCAATTGCCCCAAAAAATTTTCTCAATATTATCCCGGAAAATATTCCAAAAATTCTCTCTGCAGAGTTGACAAATCTGTAATTCAAATAATTATTTTTGAATCTAATACTGTCGAATTAACATCTCATTTGTCTCGACTAGGAATTCAATCAAACTTATCCACGAAATATAGCCGGCGAATGTCGTCTTGATTAACGGTATATGGATATATATCTTGACTGGATTCCTCGGTATAGTATTTAAGTGCTTCTTCTCCGTGTTCATTTGGTGCTCCTCCTTTCCCTCCTTCCTATCCTCTTTTTCTTATTCTTCATTGCTGTGCAGTACACTGTACAACAAGATGGTTGTTTTTTGTCCCGGCATCATGAATAATACTCCCAGTTGATAAAAACCCCCAAATATATATGTATGGTTTTTACTTGACATATTAGTTTGATATTGCTTTTTATTCCCGGGTCAACGTTTATTTTTTATTTTGCAAAGAATAAAAATGTCAGGTTTGAGGAATTGACGACGACATCACTCTGTTAATATAATTTTGGACAATTCAAAAGAACACTTTTGTATAAGTTGCATCGATTTAATCGGAATTATTATGATGAATACTTGAAGAATGACATGAAGGTACGTAAAATATTTAACTAATCGAATTTGGTTGAAAGAGGCTGAATAATGCGCTGGATAGCGTGCAAACCTGGTTTATTTTTCTGAATGTATAGACACAATTGGTGAAAAAAGCTTTCATGTCGATTGCTGTAGAGCAGCTTTCTTTGCCCTGCACGTTCTTTGATATCTTTACTAGTGTACTATTTTATTAAAGCATCTCAGTACAGCACTAAAAATAACATGTGGTTTTTTCACTCTCCCTATCCCGTTCCCTTTCCAAAGACCGCAGTATTTTATTGAAAGTTCTAACCTTCCGTATCAAAGATTTGATTCACATTTATCATGAGCATGCCTTTATTTCTTTACACGAAACCCGCCGTGCACCAGACAATTGGCGGTTGGTATTAGATTTCCGAGTTTCAGATTAAATTTTCATGCCCGGATTTACTTGTTCTATTTGCCAAGTTAAGTTAATGCGCTTCTAAATACCGCTTGTATTCTGTTTAAGTTCAGCCCCGCCATCAGGTGCCGATTAATTTATTATGAACCACCGGGAAGGATAAGAGACTTTAATTTTTTAACTGCAGCTTTATCGCTACCACTTCTCGGAAAAGTAAGAACACTTAGTTCCTTAGTTTCTTCTATTTGGGTATTAAATTTTAAGATAAACTTTGCGGAAACTTTCATAAACTGAATGAAAAAAAAACACTAGTTAAATTAAGAGGAATATTTTTGGTTTAAGAAAAAAAATTTTTTTGTTTCAACAATTATTGAAACAAGATGATATCTTGATTAAATGTCTCCGCATAAAGAAGTAGATCGATGAAATATATTGTGTCTTGTTTGAAAATAACAAATAGCTTGATTCAATTGGTAAAATTATTGAATTAACAACTTTTTCTCTCAATCCTCTAGTTTTATTTTCTTGATTCTTGCGTTAATTTTTTAAATTAATTCAAACAAAAATCTTGAACCAACATTGAAATTTAAAAGATAATATTTTTCTTTTATCAAGTACTTTTTTTCAGTGCAAATATAACTATCCAAAGCTCAATATTAAGCTGTGACTTGAACCTCTTTAAATTAGGAACTTGGTACTTGCTAGCGAAATTGGGCGCCAAAAGTAAAAGATCTAATCCAGCCTGAGGAGCTTTTATCACACAAACGTCATTTTTACTCAAAATAGTTATTTTTATCCACCCCACGTCCCAATTCCTGACAAGGGTGTCCCAATTATTGTACCAACTGCAAATTCGACAAATTCTCGAATTAACTCCACGAAAAATCTCAAAAAAAGTTCAAAAATATTTTTTTTACTCTAAACAAACAATTTTTGATTTTTTACCATCGCTCACTACTGACACGCAAGCACTCATCGCGACTGTCCTGCGTAAAACAATAACGTTGAACGCAGTTATTGAGCCCGAAGAGTAATTTGTCGCGGCGCGTAATCCTCAAACAAACTGGGCAATAATTTTTAATCAAATAGACACTATCGATTAATTCATCGTATGTTTATCGAGGTAATTGACAGCCAGCAGTTGAAACACTCGATTAGGCATGACGAATGTAAAACACGATAACAGGTCTCCAGCCATCAATACAGCCACTCTTATCAATTTTTCCAATCCTCGCTCAAAAATTAAATTCAATCCCTCTTTGCACATAAATAATAACAACAGTAATCGCGACAATAAAGAGGAAATTTACGATCGCGCTTACAAGCTGTGCAGGGAAAAATTTTTTACAGAAAGCCATGATCCGTTAAAGCGGCTAATGGTGTCTCGGCAATCTTCGCGGAAAGCAAGATTTTCGATTCAATAATTCAACGGTCGAGGGGCAGCATTTTAAAGTGGAAACTGCCATTCCGATTTCGCAAAGCTCTCGACATAAAGTCACCATCGTCGTTCTAAAGTAGTATCGTCGGATAAATGTTAGCGTTCAAATCTTTCTATATATAAATATATATTTATATACGTAAGGCTGGATAGGTACGCGGAAGGATCGTGACAACTCCATCCCATACCCGTCATTTCAATTTGTCCAGCGGATGCTTCTGACAAATATTGCGAATACTCAGCTAACTCTCGAAGCCTCGTCTGCGAAATTGCTCGTAGGATAGATCCTCAGCCCTCTTTCCTTCGAGTTAGTTTTCCCGAGAAAACTCTTATTGTTTCGAAACCGACAGGTTTATTTACCAAGCAAATAACTTTTTATTTTATATAAAAAACAATAAACTAGTTTGTGATCTTGTTTTAAATTCATATAAATACCCACAACGTGTCTCATCTCCCCTTCTGTTCTATTAGACACAAACATTTTTATTAGATTTCATTTAAATGAAATTTCAATTCATGAAAGTTGAGACCCTAAATTTTATTCTGTATTGGTATGTTCCACGTCACATTCTCATTTTCAGAAGGTTTACTTTGCCCGACATGTTTTAATTGTGTTATCAAATGATATACGAATATTTTTGTCAGACCTCGACAGAATTTCTGGTGGTCTGAAATTAATTAACTGCTAATGGACAGCATGTATGCTCACGATACTGATAAGGGTAAAGATGGAGATAAATATAAATATAACAGTGACAGATTGTCAGATTTAAAAGTGGTCATTTATAATTCTTGAGAACCAAAGTGGATAAAAGCTTTGAACTTTATGTTATTAATATAAAGTAATGTAATGTTTTATATCATTCATAGCCGAGAATCCGACAATCGGTGAACTTTATTAAATTACGACGTTTATATTCACCGTTGAGCGATAGAAGGGAGTTGTTCTGCGCGTAACAGCAGATGTCGAGATTCCAGTCGAGGAATATGTATATATAGTCTTATTTAAAGGACCTGAAAATTTCTTCAGCTGCTTTACTTAGCAGGCTCGAATATCCTCGGGTTGTTGAATTCAAACTCAGCAATGCAGATAGCGCAATTTTGCTGCAAAAAAAGGGAAGTAAATGTTGAAACGAGAGTTCATCATACTTGAATATACATTTAGTCTAAATAATTTAGATATTTCGTCCTCTTTTTTTGCAACAATAAGAAGAAAAATTTTTTGAAATTATTTAATTTTTTGAAAAAAAAATATTAATGAAAATTTAAGTCAAATTTTTGGATGAAATTTTTTTCCGAAAATTAAACTCCCAAAAAATGAAATTAATAATCATAACTCAGTAGCTTCTAGAAAATTAAATAGCGTAATTAAAGTAATTTTAGCTCTCATATTGCCTTGTAAAATAGCGAAATACACTAAGTGTGTCAGAGGGTAGGTAGAGGAGGCACAAAGGCCGTAAAAGGATAAAAACTAAAATAAAGCGGAAAAGAAAAAGTAACTTTTATGAGATGTCGTTACCAACGCCGCTAAACAAATTAGCTTGTAAAAGTCCAGGGGTGTGTTCGTTGTTCACTGTTAGCTCACAAAGTGCCGAACGTAAAGCCTTGTCGACCTGGGTTTAGTTATATGAGGACACGAAAACCCTTTGGAGCCCTTTCGGAAACTCGTAAAACTCTAGGCTGTCTACCGAGAATGACAACTACGTGTTCGCATTTATTTTTGTCGTTTTGTTTGTTAATTTTTAATGCCAGTGTTAACGAATTCTTCGTCTAATCGAGAGTGACGTCTTTTAATAGCTCTTCAGTATTCGACGTTATAATTCCCAGTTGTCAGATTTTATCGGGCAGTTCTTTGAAAGTTTTGTATCTAACAGTTGAATTTCCGATCTAAAGGCCACAATTTTACAACCTTGTAGAGTAAATAAAAAATAAAAATAAACAAATAAATCTTTTCACATTCGACTGCTCTCGCGACCAACGCCGTTAAAAAATTCGTATTTACAGTGGCTATTAAAAATAGACGGAATACATCCCGTGGGCAGCTTGACCGCGTAAAAATTTGAATAAAAAATATTATTTCACTTCTTTTTTTTTTTTTTTGGTTTTTTGTAAATTTTAATTTCTTTTGTGTCTCTGTGCCCAAAAATTAGTAAAACAAATTTTGTTTTGTCAATAAAATATTTTTCTTAAATATAACATTTCTCTTTTTACATATACATATTTTCCAAATAATAATAATAATAACAATAATGAATAATGATAAAAAATTTACCGAAAAAAAAAATATATGTATCTATCAGGCCGTATCAAAAAATATTTCCACAAAAATAATTATAACAACAATATCGAAAAATAATTCATTCTGATTGGGCGCCATGGAGTTTTATTTGCTTAGTCTCCTCTAGTAATATTATAGCAAGCAATTTAGCTGATATGTCAATAAAAGTCATTGAAAATTTTCCGTGACAACTATTAGTTTTTAAATCGTAGTTAACTGGGTTGAAAAAAAAATTTTCCAATTTATTCAGAGATGAAACTTTTAAATATTCACTATCGCCTACAAACACATCTACCTTGTCAGTTTATTTTCCACAACCACCAAAATCGTATTAAAAAATTCCCAGTATACAAAAAATATGCTTTCGATAAAAATTCCTCGGGTTCATTTATTATTCATTTATTTCTTTGCCACAAAATGCAGCTAATATTTGCGTATAATTTCGGATTCCAATATTTAGATTTTTATTTATTTATTTTTTTACTTTTTTTTTTTTTTTTTTAAGTATATACATACGATTTCCAGGGTATTGAGTACAATATAATCTCGAAGATAGTGTATGTGAGCGGGGACGATAATACATTCGGTTGACAACCAGAAATCCTGAAACATATATTTACGGCGTGAGTCGTGCCAGAGAGATCGTCCAAGCATATATATATAAAATATATAGATATTATATACATTGTAGAATCGAGTTGACAGGCGTAGAGTTTGAGCGTGATGCACGATGGGTAGATACGCGTTATACGTTATCATACCAATAACTGTTCAAATAATAGTCTTCGAACCGGTTGGTGACGTGAAAGCTATATCCCAAGCTCAGGACAAATCTCGGTTTAAAGATTCCAAGGAGTTGAGCTCATAACTATACATTGTCACTTACGAGTGTGTTAAAGGATTCTATTCCTTGCCAGCGTCGGTGCAAGTGCTCCAGAAGAGCGCAAAAGAGAAGAAGAAAATAAAGAACCGCGAATTATGGCGCCCAAAATTGTTCTATTGCTATCGAAGATCGGTTTTATCGCGGATTCTATTTCTTTTGGAAAATTTTCTCTCCAAGAATGTTTGTCATACCTCGTGTGTGAATAATTTATTTATTTGCTAGAGCGAAGAAAGACCGAGCTATTTTACGAGAAAATAGAAATTTTTTGGACTCTTCGGTGCTCAACTGAGACATTGATAGAAGATTTGTTGATATTTGACAAGTATTAGTAACTTTTTGTTAAATTTTTTTTTCTATAAATTCTTTGAGCTCTTCGGAGCTCGACGGCTGACAAATGTAACTGGAAAAGGAAAAGATAAAGAAGCCGGATTAAATTACCCGGGTCAAGTAGACCGAGATCGAGCAATTATTGTTAACTTTGACTGTTCCTAATAGAGTAATTATTTGGCTCCGCGGAAGATCATCAAGTTAGTCCGGGATGACTGCGTCGGGCGTGCTCAGAATTTAGATTGCTAGAATTTTCCTTTAAACTCTATCCATCTAAAGTTCAATAATTCGATTACAGTGATGTACACACCCGGGTTCACTCACTCGCTCGTACAGATAGATAGATATCTGTTGCTTGAAATTAAATGAATGGCTTTCAAACTAAAACGGACAAACGAACAAAATATCCTGTGGGAATTGTGTGAGCTCCGATTGAAATAGTAATTGTTTTTACGTACGAACCCAATCACCCGTCAAGTTTCACCCCGATTTTATTTATCTTCCTTTATTTTTTCTCTGGGTTTTTATCTTTTTTACTTTTTTTATGTATTTTGTACACCTATATCTTCATCCTTCGGTAACAAAAACTCGCTCTATTCATCATTTGCAATCGGTATGCTATCCGTTCCATCAAAGTAAATTATGCTTTTACGAGTATTGTTTTATTTTATTATATTCGAATATTTTATTAAATTTTCGAGAATTTTTTTTTGTCTTCACTGTAAAAACCATATTTGATTAAAAAAAATGCAATATCTTGAAAATGTCACTCTCATTTTAAGATATTTTGTTAGAGTTGATTCGAGAATTTGCCGAGTTTGCAGTTGGTACAACAATTGGGACACCCTTGTTAGGAATTGGGACGTGGGGTGGATAAAAATAACTATTTTGAGTAAAAATGAGGTTTGTGTGATAAAAGCTCCTCAGGCTGGGTTAGTTTTTTTTACTTTTGGCGCCCAATTTCGCTAGCAAGTACCCAGCTCCTAATTTAAAGAGTTTTAAGTCACAGTTTAATGTTGAGCTTCGGGTAGTTATACTTGCACTGAAAAAAATTACTTGATTAAAGAAAAATATTATCTTTTAAATTTCACTGTTGGTTCGAGATTTTTGTTTGAATTAATTCAAAAAATCAGTACAAGAATCAAGAAAATGAAACTAGAGGATTGAGAGAAAAAGTTGTTAATTCAATAATTTTATCAATTCAATCAAGCTATTTATTATTTTCAAACAAGATACAATATATTTTACCGAGCAATTTTTTTCCACGGTAACATTCAATCAAGATATTACCTTATTTAAATAACACCAAAAATTTTTTTGTTTTTTATCCTATCAAAAATAAGTCTTCAATATCTTTCATAATAAATTTAAGTAAAATTCTTTTTTGTTAAGTGTAAATGTTGGCAAAAAATTTTTTTATTTCTGTTTATCATGACTTATGAAACCATGGTGTTATTATTTTAGTATATGGTTTGTTGATACAGTAGCAATAGGCCGATGTTTGATACATACCTGAACGTGCTGCTGGAGTCATCATCTAAGTCATTGATATCCACTGGCGTCGAGAGTCAGTCGGCTGACATCAAGTGCGTGAGGTTGCCGCCGAGGGGAGTGAACTCGTTTGCACACACACACTCATCCCTTCTACTCTTATATGCATATTCATGTGTGAGAATGTGCGAGTCAGTGTGAGTATGGGTGTGGGTGTGGGTATACAAAGTCGGTACAGCAGACTAAAGTATACACTGTACAGCCATAACATACACACACACAACTACGTCCGTAGGAGCAGTGTCTGCCGGTTTGCACCACCCACTTCACCCTCTCGTTCTCTAAAAGTTCCACACTCTCTCCTCTCCGTCGTCTGCTTTGTACCACCCCGTGTATAACATATCACGATGTCGTATGTCGTACCTACTGCCGCGCATCGATGACGCTACCCTCATTTCAAAAGAAATCATGTGAGAGCTCGCTCGTTCCAAGAAATATACATATATATATATATATTTATACATACATACATACGTCGTTCGTATTCTATCACACACTGGTGACTTCTAGTCCGTAGTGACAAAACTTTTTTTTTTTTGGTTATTTTTATTGTTAAAACTTTTTCATATATAAAAAGATTTTAATATAAAATATTTCCATTTTCGCGAGAAAAAAATAATAACAATTCTTCAACTTGCGTTTACTGTTGGTGAAAATAAAATTTAAAAATTAGTACACAGCTCATACGATATTTATTCCAAAAGAAATAATTAAAAACATTTTTTATGTAGTCGAATTTAGCTAAAAACAATTCTTAGATCGAAGTTAGTGTTGAAAATTTCCGATAGGTGGTGCATGGTAACTAAACTTTCTCGCTTAAAGAGAGTTTATTTTTAAAAAAAGTCTCAATTACTGTTTTATGCAATAGACCAACCAAATTGTGTAAACTTTGATCAACAACTAAACCAATTTTTATCTTACATGATACGATAATGCATTCTTTAATCCTATATATCGTATAATACGGCCACGCATGACCAGATAAGCTCATATCATGACTGACTAGATCCAAAAATTGTCTACTTCAGAAATTGTTGCCAGTTTGCCTTGATTTTGTGCATTTCATGCATCTTGCTATCACATCCTGTTATCATATTCCCATATAATCGGTATTAGACACTCGTGAGCACAAATACTGTCTGTTTTTATTGACCTCGCGTGACACAGTTCTC
The DNA here is from genome assembly GCA_000956155.1 of Cotesia vestalis. Taxonomy (NCBI): domain Eukaryota; kingdom Metazoa; phylum Arthropoda; class Insecta; order Hymenoptera; family Braconidae; genus Cotesia; species Cotesia vestalis. The sequence goes on from JZSA01003120.1 coordinate 154,949, forward strand.
TCGAGAGGCTCTTGTCATTTGGATACGCGAATGCACAAAGAGGAAATGCAATGGAACGCGACTCATTTTGCGACATGGAGCCCCACTCGATTGTTATATTTCGGATGAATAAGAGCTCTCTGTTTGAATTTTTCGCGATTCGCGACTCGAGGAGGTAGAAAGACTCGATCTGTGGAAATCCATGCATAATATTCGGGGCGTACGTGTGTCCTGGGAGTATTGCGCTGAATCTTATATATTTAAATGCAGATGTATTTGAACTGACGGGGTGGTATCAAAGGGTCGAAGGTGAGGGTCGAGAAGCAGATGTAGATGTAGGAGAGTACCATGCACGGCGTAGTAGGAACAGCTAGCAGTACATCAGGCGAAAAGCGAAAGACGAAAGGCAAAAGGCGAAATATGCTGAAGGAGTTTTCCTCTTTGCTCTCTGCTTTCTCCTCTGTAGAGGCGCAGAGCTTGGTTCTTGCTAGGCTCTTACTCTGCTCGCGTGTAGTATGCATACACACCAGCAAAGTTACACCTAGTTATATGTCGTAGCACAGGGGTGCAATGCACAGTGCACAGTGTACAGTAGAGTAAGAGAGTGTCTAGACAGACATGGGGTGACTGAGCCGTGGCGGTTCGCTGCACCGTCACTGCACCGCTCGGGTACCATGCATGTGTATACCAAGTACATATAATGCATACATTCAGACTTTCTGCTTGCTACCCTGTTGGCTGTTGGGTGCAGTCTGGAGGAGGGAGCAAGTATTTCTCGGGCAACGTCAAGTGAGTCGCGACGACGAGTTGTCCGTCAGTAGGTGCTCGTCAAATTAAACTAGTGGGCTGCTTTATGTTGGAATTTATATATATATATATATATATCTACATAGAATTCAACTCCGCTGAATAATTGTTATTTTTGGTGTAATTAAAGGCTCGAGTGTGTTTTTGGCATGAATTCGCCTGCGAGGTTGAGTTTTTGTAGAAATTCTTTACAGGCATGATCAATTTTTGGTTGCTTAATGCATACATTCTCAAAAAGACTCATTAAAAAAATATTGAGCTGATCTAAGACTAAAATGTTGGATCAAAAAGATCATATTCATGAAGTTGATCATTTTTAAACAAGAAATAGTTCTTTTTATGATTCAAAACTTTTATGCTTAGACAGGAATGATCAAATTTATTAAAATGATGAATTTGGGTTAAGATTTTTTGACTTTGATCAATTTAATTGATCTTTTTAAACATAAAAATTTAGAATTTTCAAGCTTTCCAGTAAATTTGATCAATTGAGTCCTAAAAGAATGCTCAATTTATTTAGACTTATTGAGAAGCCTGTAAACCAAAAATGAAACATTTCGGAACGATTCTTGGTAACATAATAATACAAAAATACTTCTCCGAAAAGGTAGAGTAGCAAAAATCTCGAGTTGCATTGCAGGATAAGGGTCGAGGGCAAGATGGCTCCATTAACGATGGCTCCTTAGCTTCATTGGAGGCGAATAATACTTTTCGGGCGCAGGGATGAACTAGATGGTGCTACCTCAGCCACACCTGACGTTCATTGCATTTGCGTGGCTGAAATACAAAAAATAACAAAAAGAGGATAAAGGAGATGATGATAAGACTAAAAAGCATCGTCTAAAAGACTTTGCTAAAATCGTCTGATCTGGTATCTGGGATCTGGGATCTGGGATCTGGCCTCTCGCCTCTCGCTTCATTCGATTGCCTTTGAGTGCAGACAAACTTTGGGCTCTCTGTCACTCAAGCTGCCAACAGTCTCTTAAGAAGTGAAAAGTATAGAATTTCGCGGCTCTACTGTGTGTAGAACGGTTCTTCCACCTTGGTAATCGGGAGCGGGAGCAGGAATAGCTTAGGTTCCTATCCGGGAGATGAGACCAAGAAGAGGAGAGAAGAAAGGAGAATAACCGCCTCGGGTTACATCAACATCTCGTCTTCTGTTCGTATTCCAGCTACCAAGGATTTTGGATGATGGTTGACGGGCCACGCTCTTTTTAGCTCACTGGTATTACTGCTTGCTAGAATGGGTATAAGGAGCACTGTAAACATCTACCACCCATTTACAGGCGACAAGATGACGCTACTACCATTAGCCCGAACCTGGATTAATTTTTTTTATCGCTTTTTTCGCAAAACATGAAAAATATCTTAGCTCATATCTTATTATAATAAAATAAAAAAAAAAAAAAAAAGTCGATAATAATATGCAAAAAATGCAAAAAGATTTTTTCTAACAATTTTTAAAAAATATTATGCTTCTTAAATAATTATTTTTTTTTTTGCAACAAATTCTATCTTTGAGCTAAAAAAAATTTTTTTGTTACACTCTAATGTTTAAATTCATTTTATAAATTAAATTTTCTTTAAATTGAGTACTCGCAGATATTTTTTGGATATGTGTAAATTTTTTACATATGTGAATCTTTAAAATTTATAAAAATAAGTTTATCATGTTTATATTTATTTGAAAGAGAATTAAATTTTCTATTAAGAAATAATAATAATAAAATAGATATCAGCAGATAAAATTTGGGCATATGTATACAGAAAAAAAGGTTCACTTCCAAGAAAATATTTTTCTTGTTAATTATTTTCTTGAGCGAAAAAAAAAATTTTTTTTGACACAAGAAATTTCAATTATCCCAACAAATTAATTCTTTTGCTTTAAGAAATATGTATCTTGATCCAAGAAAATTTATTTAAGTCAAGAAAATCTTCTTGTTTTGAGAAAATTCAGCCTCTTGCTCCAAAAAATTTAGTTCTTGATAGAAGTAAATTTTATTGTCTTGAGAAAATTTCTCTATTGCTCCGAAAAATTAAATATCTCGATAGAAGTAAATTTTCATTAAGATTTTTATTGATTAACATTTCAAATGGGAAGATAAAATAATATTGAATCATTTTTTTTTTTCATTCAATATGTATAATTGCACGCTAAAATAATATAAAATGGGTATCAAATATTCAAGAGAAAAATTTTCTTAAGGTGAGAAAATTTTTTTCTCAGCTGAAGTAGGTGACGCTGCTTCCTGAAAGTATCTAAAAATCTTGATCACATATAAAAATTTATTATATCAAGTATTTCGGCCAACACAACTTCGGTCTTCCTTCAGCCTCCCGAAAATTTTCTTGAGCCAAGAATTTTGTTCTCCAGTCAAAAAATTTTTCTTTCTGTGTAATCATATGTGTAAATTTTCCACTTATGTCAATTTTGAAAATTCATAAAAATAAGTGTATGATGCTTATATTCATTTTAAAGAAAATAAATATATTTCTATTAAGAATGAACAATAATAATAAAATTTTTAAAAACAAAAAAAAAATTCTGTTAAAATGATGTAAAGATCAAAATTGATAACGATGGATATGGATATGTTTATCGAAGGTCTTTCATTAAAAGGGATATATCAGGGAAGGTCTGCTCTAGGAGCAGAACGCAGTGTAAATTGGTGGTTGGAATGGAGCAACGACCCTACAGAGAGAGAACAGAGAGCAGAGAGAGTATCCAACAACACAACAGAGTGTAGCACGATGCGTTGTGCCGTAGTACGAAAACCGGGAAGCAGGAAGGTTGAATTGAGCGAGGGTAAGTCTTGGAGGGTGGATCGGGGGAAGCAACCCACTGGCAATAGAGACTGAATCCGTTGCTAAGGAGTGATAAGACCTCGAGGGTGTAACTAACCGGCGGCGTTCTGAGGAAACGAGTAAGACACCAGCTCTCTAACCGCTGTTGTTGTCGTTGGCACGACGCGTGCAGCCAGCCAGTCACCCACTGCCTACCATCTACACCGACTATCTCCATCTATATCTGTACACAAACACAAAGACACACACAGGAAAGTTGCGAGGATAAGTGCTGGAAGGTAACTAGTGTTAGACATCATTATTGGACAAAGTTGACTTTCCTACCGATCATGATCTCATCACGAACCCATGCCTTGCTGCTGGAGAACACCAAGTGTCATCGACTCGTTGCATAAGATAGTTTCGCAATATCACCAACTTCTTGGTTTCCTGTCGCTCTGAGCCAACAACTCGCTTCAAGCTTTACTTTGTTTCTTCTCCTATACCATACCATACCAATGTACCAATATATACGTTATATTCCTGAGATATTTATGGTATAGGGGCATTCTAACTTTAATCAGACAGCTTTCCAACTTTATTGTTATTATTCCTTCTTATTTATTCGCTATTATCCGGCAAATCCTTGCTGATTGTAATCTTATACCATTTTTAACGTTATCGCAGATAGTGATCTTCGTCTGGTTGCTAGATTGTTGTATTTATGCATTTATGACGATCTATAAGAACTAACAATGGTAAGAGACTCTAGATTTGGTTTCGAAATTTAATCGACCCATTGCAGAAATTGTTTGATGATATTGATCGATATTTTTAAATATCAGACGGTTTTATAAATATTCATTATTATTTAACAAATTTAATGCATTAATATCTAATGGATATTTGTTTTTAATCGATTTTTAATTGATTTAAAAACTTTTCAATTGATTTTAATTTTTTATAAAAATCAAATGATTAAAATTTTATTGAAATAATATTTAAAGTTCAATTAAGAAATTTTTAACTTGACATTTAATACGACATTTAAATAAATTTAACAAAAGTTTTTTAATAAATTCTCAGTAAACAGAAATTAATTGCCAAAAATCATAATTACAATAATGATAATATTAAAATACGTCATTTGAAAATTAGAGCCTCGAAATTTTATTCTGGGCTATAAATATTGTAATTTCCGCGAGCGTCTGGGTTTTTACAAATATAAAAACTCCCATGATGATTATGCGGTTTTTATTTTTTTGGAAGTCTCGTTAGCCAGCAGAGGGCTTGAGTTATGTAAGAGGGACGTATGTGTGTGTAAGTAAAGCATGTAAACTAAAAATGAGTGTATATATATCCATATAAAAAAGGGTTTTTTTTTTATTTTCATTTGCCCGCGACGCCGGGAAGAAAGAAGCGGGGAGGTAGGGGGGGGGTGCTGCCAGCAGAGCCAAAGAGAGAAAGTATTGTATGTAAGAAAAGAAAATAAGAGAAAGACAAGGAAAAAGACTTATCGCGAAACGACGACGTGCCGACAAACGAAAACACTTTGGCATTTGCCATCTTTTCTTTTATCTCCATTATTTTTTTGCTCGAAAGCCAACACTTGAACGAGCGATGTAACTCCCTGTATGTTTATCAATTCCTCTTGTCCTCCCCGTATTTCGTTCGGAAAGTTCACCACTACATCCAACACAAAATCGCTATTTTTTTGGGTTTTTCGCCGGTAAATCCAACCACCCGACATATTTAACAACAATTCGGGACAAAAAGGTTAACCGCCCCGATAACGATAAAATTAGTGTGATTTATATTGTTATTAATATCGATATCAGTATCAATGTCAATATCAATAATGGAGCAGCGATAAAATCAGATGTTATTTTATTGAAATAAATATTTGGCGTATGGAGGGTTCGGGGTCGCACGAAGGTTGGGGGAAGGAAGACAGGAGCTTACACCGATAAAATTGTATATTGATTGCTCTGTAGCTACTGCAAAGAGGATAGCATTTCAGGGTGTCCCGCCCCAGTGCGTGTTACGTAGCCTCGGCTTCAAGGGCTAATAATGAGAAAAGGTGAAGCCATTGCTACTGCCAGCCAGCTATTGTGTGCTTCCTTACTTACTTTGGCTCAGTTTCTATGCAGCTCATATTCGATTTCAGCTTCTCGAGTGTTGTTCGATTCTAAGCCCCCTCCACCCTTCCAAAACTAATATTCCACCATTACCACCTTATAATAGCTTTTCCTTAATGCTCCTTAATGCCCTTTGTTTAGGCAAAATTTTGCTCTACGCAATTAGTCATAAAAACTCTAAAACAATTCGGGGAAGTTAATTTCGAAATTAGGGCCAAAAACTACTCAATATTTGGAACTCTTGGGCGGGTGGTAGATGTTTTATTATTCATTGATGTCAAATACAAGGTAGTTGTGAGGAACTTTCTCGAAATAATAAACCAGTTAGAGTTTTTATACGGCAACTTTTTTCCTGGTAAATTTGCCCGCGATCTACACGTAATTTAGATAGTGTAAAAAATTCATGGAAATATTTCAGTACTGTTGGATAGTTATATATTTCACTGAAAAGTACTGTGCTGCACTGAAAAAATTTATTAATAGTAGGAATAGGAAACACGGGTAACTTTGAAATAGAGAGAGAGGAAATTCATATTTCACAAAGCTCAATTATGCATACCTAGTTGCCGAATTAATTGCAAAAAGTTTACTGTAACTATTGCTATTATATGGTTACACAGCGTTATAATAGTTGCTCTCGAAAATACATATCTCGTTACACTGGTTAATTAATTTATTAAAATAATAGAGATATTTAAAGTAGTGTAAAAGTTTTCCGCTTCATAATCATAAATATTGCGTATTTTAACGTGAATTCAATGCTGGTGGTAGTTTCGCATTACGATTTCTTGCTAGTACAAAATGTGTGGCATCGTGTATCCAATTTGTTTGCATTATTATTTTTTAAATTTATCTTTTTATGGAAGTTTATGTCACCGAGCTAATTAGCGTTATTTGTCCGCGGTTTTTGATCTACGGAACTCAACTTTGCTTTTGGTGAGGAACGAAACAATTTTTTTTTTGCAGTTTTTAATGCTTTTTGTTACTAGAAATTGTCACACGAATTTCATTTTTGTGTGCGTCCCTCTCTGCGCCTAGTGTTGGCAACAGATCCACACTTGGTGTGTCTCTAAAATTTGACTAACTTATTTATTGTATTTTATTTATTATCATTTATATTTGAGAATTTATATATTATTGTTATTAGTTCTTAAGTATTAATTTGACGTTTGTTTCAGAAAATTGTATTGGACTATTTTATTATTTAGGTAGTTATGGCCGTAGGTCTTTACCGTATTATATTTAATCATGTTATAAGCTTGTTTTAGTGATTGACGCCAAAGTCCAACGATGGGTATCGGGATCAGTAATAAAGAGAATGCAAAAGCATAATACTGATTATTGTTAATAGATCATAGCCCTTACTCGCATGGGTGGTACCCTGTAATATCGGTCGCGAGTAGAGGGACTAGTAAATTTTGATGTGATGGGACACGAGGCCTCATAGTTTTTCGTGAAAATAAAATCGAGAGACACGCGTAAAATTAATTTAGATTTTTTACTTTATTTAGGCATTTCTGAAGACACTTCTTTAATTTCTTTGAGAAGAATTGATGATAATACAATAATTGAAGGGCATATCAAAAAATATACACTTCAGATAGTTTTTTTTGGATATCTAAAGCATTTATCAAGAAAATTTTAGTAATTTTGATAATAACAATAATAATCATATTAAAAATATATAAGAATTTTGTTACAATTTAGTAAAAAATTCATTTTTAAATCAGAAAATTGATGGCAGAAAAAAAAATTTGATGTCAAAAAATTGATAGATGTTTTACGAAGATAACTTGAAGGAATCAAAATAAATTTAGATTTTTCACTTTATTGAGACATTTCCAAAGACACTTGTTCAATTTTTCACGAACAATTGATGACAACGTAAAAGTAAAATGGCATAACTAAAAAAAGAGAGATTTGAAACAATTGTTAGACTTTTATTTGTTGAAAATCTGACAGCACAATCGACAAATATCTTTTTAATTGGATTTGGCTGGTCTAGTACGAATTAATATAAGTATATAATAGTTTGAGCAAAAGCTTCCATTCGAGAGGATTTCCATACGGGATGATAGTGATAAATGTTAGTGGATGGGATAGGAATAGGCTGAGCTATTATTACGTCACCAAAAGTGGTTTAACCGGTAGTGGGTATTCATGGAGGTTTAGTTTACAGTTCACATTGAGATCTTCAGTGGTATATATTCAGATGAGACTACACAGCTCTATATTGCTCACATGGGGATACGATGAAAAAAGGTGGAGGAGGTGGAGGTGGAGGTAGAGATGGAGATGGAAGGGCAAACAGAGATAGATACAGACACTTTTTAACGGGAAGCACGGGAAAAATTGAAAACCAATATCGCTTGGAAGGACACGAAGAGTGCTCGTAGTAGTTTATTTGGTGATTTTTAAACGGGAGATTGATTGCATCGAGGCGTCCGCTGTCTCGTTCGTCGAGTTCACCTTTCCATCTTGATCGCTCCCGAGCCTGTCAATATTTTTATCCTGCTCCGGGTTTTTCACCTCATACATACATTTAAACATTTATACATTTATACAGTGATGACACTATTTCCATAATACCGATACCGATCCTGATACTCCTCGGTAATTTATTTTCACGAGCTCTTTAGAGTGCTTAGAAGCATCAGCGTTCTCTCCTAGGTCTAATTTTAACTTTTCGGCTCCGGAAAACTATTAAAAATTTAAAGCTTTCTATACATTATTCACAGATTCTGATTCAGAAGATTAATTGATCAAATTAAGGACCTTTCAAATACCGAGTCCACCAGCGGTGGCTATTTTTAGTTGACAAACATTTTTACTCAGTTAATTAGCCGTATCAGGGAGTAACGTGGACCGAAATATAACTTGCATTAGCGGTCGGAAAATCGATTTCTGTTAACAAGGTTTTGTGTCCAATGGAGCACCACCATGATGCTATTTTTCGGTGTGTATGCCCCAGCTAGAACCCACCCGATACATATAACACTGACTAAGTGGTGTATAATGGTCACTTAAAAGCTCTAAGTGGACTCGCCACAATGGACCGGCAAGAAAGATCCGCGAATGGACCGTTGAGTGCTGCGCGACCTCCTGTCCATTTTACGGAATTGAATTATTTTTAAAACGGGCGGGGGAGGCGGAAGGAGAAATATTAATAGAAACAGGAAACGGAGGTATTGTTACCTGAGGAATATCTATTATTGGTTAACGATTGGTAATTATAATTGTGCCAAAAAAAAATCAAGTCAATAATTTTGAAGAACGTCATCTTTTTTATTTGAATAGATTCAGGAATTTTTTGTCTTGGTTCAAGACAATGAAACTTTTTAAAATTATTTTCTTGGTTTAAAAATTTTTCTCTCGATTCAAGTTAATTTTTTTTTTTTTTCAGTGTTCATTCATAAAAAAATCAAGTTGAGTTAAAAAAAATTTTTGAGCCAAGTAATATGAATTTAAATCAAAAATTAATTAGCTCAATATTTTTTTTAACAAATTCTTTAAATAATTCTCTTGAATTTTTTTTTATCAACAAATGTTGTCTCCATTTAAAATTGTTAAAATTAGTCTTAATAAAAAAATTTTCTCTTGAATGTAAAAAATTCCAATTATTTATAATTGTGTAGTTGTTTTGTATTGTTAATAAATGTACAAGAAGAGTTTGTCTTAGGGGTACTTTTGGATTTCGGAAAGTTTTGTCGCTCTAGAGCTGACTAGCAGCCTTTCGGATACCGTCGGTAATTCCTCCGGTATTGTTCGGGCATAATAAGGTATTTTAATTGGTAGCCGTTATTATGTTTGGGTTAGAGAGTCGAGGTATCGAGGTTGTACAACAGAGACTCACATTCTCACCGAGAACTCTCCTGAACTCGACTCCCTTGCGGAGCTAGAGCATACGCTGGAATGGATGGAGCTGGACCAACATCGAACAACCAACAACCAACAGGCATCGTCGAGGCCGAGTATAGTTATACAGCACACACTCTTTTCCGGTGAACAGGGCCAGGATCGGCAATGTGCGCATTGGTTTGGTTAATCTGGTCTCCTCGCGTATACCTACACCGATTCTGACCGCAGGAGGTAGACTCTCGGCGAGCTCGAGTGACCGAGGGTCAACCAGATACCACCCAGCTCACCGTGTGTTTCCAAGTGCCTCGCGGCCGATTAATTGCGTGCCGGTAAAGATTTATCGAGCCGTAAACCTGAAACGGTATTCTCGGTGTTTTTGCCCACGTAATTGCCCGGTACCGATTACTAATTGCCCGGCGATAGCACCTACTCCCATTCCGAAACCGATGGATCCCCATTGTTCTATAGACAATCCCGGGAGCAATCACCAGACCCACTACTACTGCACTACAAGACTATTTCAGATACCAGATCAATCTTCTGGGTCCGACTGAAGAATTGGACACTTTTTCTACCGATAAAACATTTTCGATCCAGATTTATTATTGGTTTGAAATTAGAGCGCGCACTTTTAATTTTTAGTGTAGTTTTAAAAATTCTAAGTTTCTAAAATAATAATAAACTAATCAACTGTTTGGCCTTAAAACCTCGTAGGGGATGCAAAAACAATTCGATCGATAGGGAAGGGTGGCCTGAAACGGGTAAGCTAACGAAGAAGGCCTAGAAATTTTAGTTTTTCTTCTACTGACTAATTAATATTATTCTATCCGACATAGTAGTGATCGAATATTGAATATTGTCTTAGTTTGGGCCTAAGAATTTTTTATCAATAAAAAATGAAAACTGTTTGAAAACTCGCTTTGCCCTACCCCTTAGCCCAAAGCGGATAAGCCCTACAAATAGATGAATCTAATGATAAAACTAATTTTGATAATAAAATTGTGTATTTAGCTAACATAAAAAAAAAGATTTTTAGACATTGTAATCATTCAAATAATGATCTTATTTTTATTTCATTAATTTTAAGCAAAATAAGCATTTTTCTATTGAAATTGAGAATAAGTTTTCAATCAAAAATGTATTTCCGCTTTTTTTTTATATTTACATATTACTTGATAATATTGTATGACAAAATAAATATAGAATTGGATCAAAACAGCGCAAGTGGGTACCCACTTTGGCCTACCCGCTTTGCCCCAGTACACATTTTTTTGCTAAACAATTGTAAAATCAAAAATACAAAGAGAACCGTCCGAACTTGTATCGTCCTTTAGAGTTAAATGGTACCAAAATAATATGGTTTCATCAATATGATCATAAGTGTGATAGTGTTTGAATCATCTGATGACACATTCCATTCATAATTTTAACAAATTTAGCAATTTTTTTATTTTGTATTTTGTTACTTTCTTTTAAAACTCGAACACCTAATCAGAACTTTCAAATACTCAGGAGTGTTCCCATGATCACTACAAATGCATACTTTGACATTCGCACTCAATGTCACAATAAAACAGCACCTACCCGATTTGGGCGAGGTACCCGCTTTATCCCGGCACGGAAACGCGAAGATGTAACTTCGAAAATTCTAAATTTCTAAAAAAATAATAAAATAATCAACTTTTTGGCCTGTAAACCTTGTTGATGATGCAAAAACAACTCAATTGGTATATAATAGTAATCATAATTGAAAATTAATTAAACATTTCAATTCTCCAAGTACTTAGATTAGTTTAATTGCTCCAAGTATTTAAATATTGGCTATAAAATCTAATAAAACAAAACTCTTCTTAAACGATCAATAAAAAAAGAATCACCTAGTAAAAAATCAATTCCATTAATGTCTAAATTTTTTATGTTCCAGGTAAGTAAGCGGCTATTAGCATGATGTCTAGGCTTCCTCAGTCAGTAAGTAATTAAGTTCTCGTAGTATATCGCCGCGTAGAGGCCTTAGGCTCCAAGCTAAACGGGTGGTTCACGTCGTGAAGGTCGTTATTAACGCCATCGTTAAAGCCGTCCTGAGAGGCGCTAAATCCAGCAGAGGAATATCGTCTAAGAAAGCTTTCCAGGATGCTAAGCCCTGTACATAAATATATATATAAATATACTGAAGGTTCATCCCTGGGATGAAGGCTCAGCCATGATCATAACCGGCGGACTAAAAAATCCACCGGATTTCAATCAACCTTGGAAGAGCTCGTTAAAGACTAATTATTTGGGCAGATTGTCATTTTTTGGTCGGTTAATTTTTTTAAGGATTTAATTATTACTATACCTTTGAGCTGGAGGCAAAACAAAAGGCATATGTATATCGAGGGAAGAAGAAGAGAAGGGGGAAGGGGGTAATTATACAAATTCGATTTGGGCTGTGGGTTATAGTTTGAGTCGGTAGGTAAGTTGACTCAGTGTCTATACTTGGTAATGGCTGTTGGAATCAAAAGCTGAAGCTGTAACAGAAACAGAAGCTGAAGCTGAAGCAACAACAACAACAACAACATGTCACACAGAGCAAAAACAATATTTATCGGTCTCATTCTCCGTGTACAGTCGCTGTTGATTTTGTCTCTTTGATTTCGGATGTTCTCTGGAGTATTTCGCGTCCTTTTAGCCGATCGCAGCCCTCCCTCCGAACCGGGGGTGATTGATTAACGATCAATGCTTGCATAAAAATCTTAAACTGGTCGGTGACACTAGCGTCTTTTTGTTGCCGCTCGAGCCCAATAAAATTCCTCTCCCTGATTCTAAACCGACTCGGACACACACTAATGAATTTACACGCATGCTTTCCTGTCTGACGGGTAAATGACTTCGATACTTATATGTAATAATAATTACTCACTTTTTTTCCCGGTTGATAAATTAAACTAAGATAATTTCTTCATTAATTACACTCGTTAATAGATCATGGACGATGTTATGTTCTTCTGCATAAATAACCGATTAATAAGAATTTTCTGAGGGACTTTTTATGATTGAAAAGCCCCGCAAGTTTGTATGATTTTTTTTTTTTTTTAATTATTAATTCAATGGCTCCGATTGGAAAAACTTTGAGTTCTTCGTGAGAACCCTTTCAAATTATTGATTTTTATTGCAACACGAATCAGTTTCTTATGAAGTCTTCTGAAGTTTGATGAAAAATTGATTGCTGTTAACTTATACGGCTTCCAGAGTAATGAAGTCAATTTATTACTAGAAATTTAGTAACTTAATTCTGATTTATTGAAATTTTTAGTACTGATAGAAGAATTTAATATTATTTAATAAACTTTGTTAATTTTTTAATATTGGATGATTTTATAAATATTAATAACTATCAATAAAAATATTATTTTGTCTTTGAAAACATTTCATTAAAAAAAAATAGCTTATATTTAAGAAATTGTTTAAAAAATAAATTGATAAATTTTTTTATCAGTCTAAAATTTATTATTTAGGTGATAAAAAAATAAAATGACAAAATTTACTTTCAATTAAAAATTTTTTCATGAAATTTTGATTAAAAAAACATTTAAAGTTTAATTAATAATATTTAATACAAAATTTTTTGAAAAATCACGTAATTTACTATTAAAAAAAATTAATCGCAAAATTAATTAATAAATAGATTGTGTTGAAAAAAAAAAAGAATTTAGTTCTTATAATATCAATTACAGTTAAAAAAATGATTGAAAAAACCGGCAGTAAATCTGTAATTGATAATGATATTTAACTATTAGCATATAATCGGATCTATCACTTGAGAAGTACAGCAATCTGCAGCCTAGCTAAATAGTGGCAGTAATTACTGATTACAATACATGAATAATGCTAAAATTAAGAGAATTGATAGAATGAAAATTTATAGAAAACGGTAGCTAGAGATTAAGCCTTTGAGCGTAATAGTATAGTCAACATATCTGGAACGAGTATTTTAATCGATTATTCAAAACGTATCTTCCTTGTGCCTGCACCGTGAAGAACGAGAACGAGAATGAGAACGGGTACAAGGAGCAGGAGCAGGAGCAGGAATAAGGTATTGCACTAATAGTGGTAATTACTAACCGCGCTATTAGCTTACCTCCATACTTCACTGTTACTTATTGCCATATAGTATGTTGTAGATAGTCTTTGGTGCCGGGCTTTTTGCCCCCATTATGACGCAGGTGCCTCGTAATATCGTAAATTAAATGTCCCAGTAAATTGACCTAAATAGAAAATAATAATTATCGTTAGTATCTTTAGTATACAACCATGAATAAATTTTGTCAGTCTCGGTTGATAAGTCGAACTATTTTTTGCTTATAAGAAAAAATTTAAAAAATTAATTTATGAAAATTTAAGACAATATTTTCAACCAAATAAGTTTTTTTTTCCCGTGTTCTACTTCAGAAATTACAATTAAAACTAAAAAAACTAGTCCATGTATTCTCAATTAAATTAACAGCTAAAAAGCGCAGCGTATGATTGACAGTGACTGATCTTGTTGTAAAATCTCGATCGCAGTGAAATAAAAATCACCTTGTCGAGTGATACGTTATTTAATAGGATTGTTTTTTATTCCATCTATCATATCGCAGTTTATATTTTTTCGCCGGGGATTAATTCTTTTTTTCATGAGAAAAAAAAAAATAAAATAAAAAATCCTAAATCCCGGCTGAAATTTTTTGCCGACAAACAAAAATCCTGCAATCATTTCATTTTTTATTATTATTATCATTTATCAACTGCAATCGTTGACCCGCTTTTTTTTATCGCAAATATAAATTATTTTCGGCAGCTTGAAAGGTTTAAATGACTCGAGAGTCCAGACTCCAGTTACAGTAGGAGGTTCCGTACCAGCATAGGCACTTGACCAGAATTTTAACAACCGTGTACCAGCAGTCTGATCTGATTCCTCGGGGATTTCTGAGAGCTGGAGCATCGTGATCAAGACGTCTCGGTGTAGTGATCTTCCATTAAAAAAAAAAAAAAAAAAAAAAAAAAAAATTCTATCCTCCATATGTGTATGTATGAATGCACGTATGTACGCGATCTGAAAGCAAAAAGTCTCTTGACTAGAGTACTGGACTCCAGGTTAGGTATAGCTGGTAACGTACGAGCTTGGAACCTGGCCAACCCCTATTTCACACGGGCAATGACTGCCGTACCTCGAGTAACCTTCGTTGACCAATGGACCGGTGGATAACCTATGCTAACGCCTCCAACGAAGAAATATGTCCTCATATATATTAAAATACAGGTGAGGGTGATTCCTGGAGCCTGGAACTTGGAACCTGTAAGGGCAATGCCTCACAAATTAACCCACATTAGTGGGTTGCACCTCTAACCCATTTCTTGGTTCAGTCAAGGGCGCACGAGTTTCACTAAATCCATCAAAATTGTAATCACGATTACGAATCGCGGGTACAATTATAATTAAAACTGGTATATCATTAGATGGTAGATGATAGATTGCAGATCATGGTAATTATTTTTGACCTCCTCCTTCTTTGTGCATAAAATATGAGGCAGGGGGGTAATAAATATTCGTGGGCATTACCCGCAATTAAATGATACCATTTAAATAATTATATGGGGTATTTTTTAACAAACTTTTGCTGAAAAATACGGGAGAGTAGTAGAACGAATGGTTGCGAGGAAAAATATTAAGTATCGTATGATATCGATGCGAGGAGCGTACCGGCGAATTTCCTTATCAATCCCAACAACCACACGCGAGCGTGCCGTTGCTAATGGTTTGATTAAGATAAATAAAGCTTAAAATTTTAAGTTTATATACAAATGGCGCCCAACCACGCGATTTAAATGGGCACTAAAGGGTACTGGAGGGATATTGACAGGTTTTTTTTAGGGTTCACAGTCTAGAAAGAGGGCTGTGCTAGACTAACAGCCAAAGAAGGGTGAGAATTTATGGTCGGCATTAATATTAATAGGAATTTTATAGTTTGTAAGTGTACAAGCGGCTTAGTGGTTTTTATTTTGTTCTGGGAAATTTTTAGTTTAGTTTTTAGGATGAAGATGGTTGGAAAATTTAAAAAATCACCATTTCTGTTGAAGGAATTATTAATTTAATGATAGAATTTTCTTCTTTTGATATGTTAATGCAAAAATTTTGATCATATTAATATTTAGTTAATCTAATTATCATATAATGATTGAAATAATTGATGAATATTCATATTTTGAAAGTTTTCATTAAAATTATTGAAGGAATTATCAATGCAATATTATAAAAATACTTTATCCTGGTTCTAGTGAAGAAATAATACCTTTTGACTATTTTAAATTTATTTAAAGCATTCAATCATGATAAAAACTTAAAATTTTCAGTCAAAAATAGTTTTTCAATCGATGAATAGTTTAAATTTATTCAACACCGATCTAAAAATTACTTTTGCTTGGAATTAAATCAATAAAACAATTAGATTGATGTTGTCCGTTCTAAATTCAAGCCATTTATAATTGAGCGGCTGTATAGAACGATCTAAAATAGTCTGAAATGGTTTGAATCAATAAACAGTCTAAATGTAACAAATCAAAATCACAATCTCTGATAAATTAACTAATTTGTCTACATCTGATTCAATTGTCTAAATTAACAAGAAATTTATTGATTATCTTCCGATTTTCCGAATTTTGACGCATTTAATTTTGATTTTGCGGGTATTTATGATTTTTTAATTGATTTATCAGCAAAACGTTTCGAATTTCCGATTAAGCTTGAAATTGATGAAATTTAAAGAGTTAAAATATCAAATAACAAAAAAAAAAAAACATGGAAAATAATTATCTGCTGTGAAAATACAAATGAAATAGTTAAGAGATAATAAATCTAAATGTTGCGCAGAATTAAGTTTAATCGAGATGCTCTCGCGTAAAATAGCGAAGCATAATGCCCAGAAATACATTCGATATCGAGGAGCAGGTTGATTTAATAAAACGTGTCTGAAATTTTAAATTTAATTTAGAGTTGTAGGATCTGCCGTCTGGGATTTAAATTGCGTCTGTGCCTCCTCTCAACTCTGTCAACCTTTTTTTTTTCTCGGGTATTTTGAAATAAATTAATAATTTAACTTAAACTCTTATTTATCCCATTTCGCAAAACTTTCGTCTCCAGAAGCGGAAGAATGTTGCATTTATTATAAACACAAATAACAAAATACATTTTTATTAATTAAATTACGAATAATTAAATACCTGAGTTGGGCTGTCTCGAAGTAAAAGTTTTTCCTAAATAGAAAATAGACATGGAACCTAACTCGTTGTTTTAAAACATAACGAATTTAATTTCCCTAATTTCGGATGTAAAACTTCTAAACAACATTCTGCGGTACTCTGGTAATTGAGTAGACTCTATACCGTCTATACTCACATACACACAAATATAGACACTGTTGTTACTTCAAGTGCGAATGGTTGTTGCGCCATAATTAACTTTTCAAAAGGAAATTATTCTTTGAATTAGTAATTAAATTCTTTTATTTATTTTTTTCTCCTGAATTTGTTTATTCTGTTCAATTAATTAACGCGATAAAACTTTTTGACTTGAAAAGTTTTTAGAAACTCTAGATTGATAGAAGGATTTGTTAATATTTAATAAGCTTCATTAAATGCTTAATAAATATTTATTAATTAAAATTTATTATTTAAAAATTCTTTAGAATAAATCTCTAAAAATATATTAAATAATATTTTATTTGACAGTTTAAATTATTAATTTATTATTGCAATACAAATTTAGCCTTAAAAATATTTTTTTAAGATCAATAAATTTATTTTTTTTTTTCTAAAAATGAAAAATTAATTTTTCTATCATTTCATGAATGTTTATTTTGATTATTTAAAAAATTTATGTTAAATTTTAATTTTTTTTTGCAAAAAAATTAATTGAAAAAAATATTCAAAGTTCAATTAATAAGCTTGTTATTATAATTTACCAAAAAAAGTCAAAATTAATTACAATAATTATTCACAGCACATTTGTTTATTATTTTCTTATAATTTAGACCCACTGCGTCGGAGTCGTTCCATTAGCGGAGAACAAAGAGCTCCTTAATATCTGAACATAAAATAAACGGTCAGCGTAATGAATAAAATTAAAATAAACAAACATGAAGCTCCATGATCGAGTGAATGATATATTTGCGTAAGAAGATGTAAAAAGCAATGAATATGATAAAATGAAATTAAATGAAATTTTCTTAATTACTAAAATCGGTAATATTATTAATCGCGTTATCTTTGAGCCGGTGTAAACCTCCCGAGATTCTGAAATGCCTCTACCATGTTTGTTTTTCCGTCTGTGTTTGCTGTTCGGGGATGCCGAAGCTCTGGCTTTACTTCTACCTCTGTCCTCCCATTCCTCTTCTCCTTCTCCCGGGTTTGGGCTTTCTCGGCCAGAAAAATCTCGTTAATTGCAATTAGATTTACTTTACTTTTTATTTTTCTCTTTATAAGAATTATCCTTTTATGATGGATGGGAAATACATATTTTTTGTTTGCCCTTCAATGGCGCATCTGTCATGGAGTTTTTGAACAAAAAAAAATTATGAGTGTGCTGATGAGAGCAAGAAAGGAGTAATGACTTTAATTGTCTAGCGTGATGCCGCTGAAAACAGAAAACTACATAATTGTGGACCGGGACTAGAAGGTTGTGTTGGTGGAAATACTAGAGCTCGAGCTCCCAGATCGTACATATATATACGAACAGATAAGTGTGTGAGTATAAGTATACTCGGAGGTGAATCCTAATAAAAGCAATTATCTAGACAATTAATGTACCGAAAGCAGAATTGCGGAAATGCATATGGGACTCTGGGAACAAGTTATGCAACCCAACTTATATTATGAGAGTAATGCAATTTGACCAACTGTATAAGTATATAGGAGCGGTAAGAGCGTATCTACCGTCTCTATGTCTTCTTGAAACTTCCTCGGAACTTCTAAGCCTCAAGTTGGTCATTCAGTTATCTATTGTCAGAATTTCCACTTTCCATACTCTAGATCCATTATACCACTTTACCTAATAATAATGACCGCTATTTATTGTTTACTGGATTATTTGTATACTTATACACTAATGCAAGACAATACTAGAAATTAATTAGCTAATTTATTTGAAATTAATATTTATAATTATTTTTTAACAATTGATAATTAAATGAATATTCATTTCCATGGGTACACGGAGAGAACAAAATAACACTGGATATCATCCCAGATTATAATCAGTGATATCTGTGGTGAAAATAAATTTCAGATAGTAGCTAAAAAAATCCAGATTATACTGCGTGATATCTGGATTATACTCATTATAATCTGGATTACACTAGCTACTATATGAATTTTTTTTTCACTCAGTATAATCTAGTGTTTCATTTTAAAAAAAATATCAAAAATAAAATGAATAATTTACATTGATAGAAATAAATTACAAAATGTTTTGTTTGAATTTAATTTATAAAAATCGAAATCAATTATTTAAGAAATGAAAAAAAAATTAACAAAGATTTTTTGCTAAAATATTAATTGAAAATATTTTAAGTTAAATTTATAAACTTTTTACCAAATATATAATTAATATTTAAAACTCTGTAAAAAATTAATTTGTTGATAAATTTAGTCGTTCTCTCGAAAAATATATTTTTTTTTTTTTTTTATTCACATGTTGTTCACATGATGGTTTCAATAATTGATAACAAAAGTCCAAAAATCACTCCAGTCATCTATCAACTTTTATTTTCTACTTAATTGCACTGACCTTAAAAATTATTTTCAAAAAATTTTTAATTAAAATAAAAAAAAAAAAAAAAAAAAAAGAACAAATTGAACCAGTCATGTAATATTTCCACGTAATCGGGTCGAATTTAAAACGAGTGTCATTATTAATACCTGCGTCAAAATGGCAATAAAATTTAACAAATCCACGCTTCCAAATAATAATTTTTCATTGGAGTAGTGTTTTATTTTCCTCGATAAATCAATAATAAGATTTTATTTGTTTGCGATGATGTATGTTTGATTTTGATGTGTGCACAAAATGCTGGCACACATCATCACCGTCACACAAATATGGACTGATACAGTCGCGCATCGCGCATTGGACAGTCGGGTGACCTAAACAAGCTGAAAATTAACGCGTTTTATCGAAATAACAATCGTTGTCCGGACTAACGTTTGATCAGAGTAAATGCTGAATTTCAGAACTTAATTAGTGCGGACTAGCTATATACACATACACATATTTATATAAGTTTGAAAATTTATCCTACACGAGATTTGTTCATAAGCCACAACTACGCGGGGTTGTTTCAATTTATATTTCCTTTCACATTCACACAAATAAATCCAAATATTAATCCATTTAAATATCCATTATTGTATTGACATTCCCGTTTCACTAGATTTAATTAAATAATTTAAATTATATTTATAAACTCGTTACAGGCATCCACAGTAGCCACAATAAACCCGATTTAACGTCATATTAAATTATATCTAGTTCTCGTTCCCCCTCCTTCTACTTTGCTATTTATGTGTGTGTTTCGATAAATTAAAATATAGGCAGGTCATTTCCTGGAAAGGATGAAAAGGACTAGACATGCGAATGGAAAGCCAAAATTATATTAAACATGCCCGGATTCCTCGAGCTGATTTAAAGTTTGAAGCAATGCTGGCGTCTTGTTACGCGTAATATATAATGGATTTTTAGTCGGAAACATCTAGGTGCCGGTCGTAGATCATGAGCCCTACTTCCGTCCTTCCCATAACTCCCGTGTGAGATCCACCCGTTGATTTATTTTACCATTGGGTCCGGCAGTTTCCCTGCGGCTCTATTATCTTCGCGCTAGACAGCGTAATCCCCAGCAATCCTTTGCTAAAAGATATCTCTCTATTGGTTCCTTTTACCTTTTAACTCCAACACTCCGACTCAAACTCCAGTGCCAACTCGGCAATCCAACCGTTTCGCCTTACCACCACGCCACACTACCAATCATTGATGCCGGATCAGAACTGTTTACTCCACTTCACAATCAATTCCCGTATTTTGATATTATATTAGATTTTAAATCCGAATATTTAAGCCCGGATCCAACGGATCTGAAGGGAATACTCGCTCGCTGTAAGAGACTTGCTTTGGATGCTAGACTTTAAGGTATTGGGGAAAAAGTGCCTTTGAAATGATAAAAACTGGTACTATTGTTAATACGCGATTTTCCTCAGATATTCCTGCATTTCTGATGATATTTCTTCATAAATTAGCTTCTTTTTTTCATTAGAAACTCATTTGATGACAAACAACCAGAAATGGCATTTTTGGTTGTCCCAGAACGTTTTGAAATGTCTGCCATTTGCAAACTAATCAACCGAATCAATTCACATTGAACGATGTCCTAGGTACTAACCTAAGAAACAGTCCTGCCAAGTTTCATTAAGATTCATTGATAATCATTAAAGATGTCCTGATGAAAATTCTCCTCTAAAATGATCAAACACAGAAATTTTTATTTTTTTAATGAAACTATATCATTAAATCCCATTAATAAACAAACTGAATTAGACTTATATGAAGAGGAGCTGTTAACAAGCCTTGATATTGTTGGTGACCAAGTTTGTTTCTTCAGTTCTGATGATAATTAGCATTTTTGCTTAATAAAAAAAACTTGTTAGATGACAAACAACCAAAAGTGTCATTTTTGGTTCTCTTGTAATGTTTTAAAACCGCTGCCATTTTGAAACTATTCAGCCGAATCAATCCAAATTGAAGAAGGCCCTAGTTACTTACCTAAAGAACAAGTCTGCTGAGTTTAATCAATATTCATCAATAACTTCGAGAGCTACCTCGATGACAAAGGTCCTGAGAATCTCAAAGCATCGAAATTTAAACTTTTAATAAAACTATATTCCAAGATTCCATAAAAGTCCCCTCAAAAGGACAAACGCAGGAAGATTTATATAAAACTTAGCTGAAAAAGAATATTCCTGGAGCAAAAAGCGAGCTGAAAGCCTAGCGCTGTTATGAATAAAGTCGGAAGGGAAAAATGTGTGCGTCTGGGCATCACGTTTCAAATATTTTCTCACCCCCTCGGCCTGTTGTCGCGGCACCGCGGGGCGCTGTAATATGACATCGCAGCGTGAATCCAAACGGAAACGGGCTCGAGTCTCCCGGACTGAAATCAGGCAAAATCCACCCTGGAAAGTGAGCGAATCAAGTGAAAAGCGACAACGAACAAGCAATCCAACGCTCAGCGGGGAAGTTCGAGTTAAAGGGCGTCGCTATTTTTCATTAACCGGTACGTTCGATGGAGCCGTAGTCCGAGAGGGACTTGGCTTTCCTCGGCTCTATTAAATGTTTTATTTGGCCCTTGTACCGTCCTCATCCTCCGAATCTTCTTATTTTCCCTCTTTGCTCCTAACTTTCTTATTCTTATGCTTTTAGTTTTTTTCACCCGTACCGAGGATTCAGCTACTTCTCTCTCTCTCTCTCTCTCTCTTCGGCTTTGGATTTCATCGGGTGCCTTTGTCGCTGAAACAGGACTCCCCTCGCGAATTTCTTGGTGTTGTGTCCTCGTCCAACTCATCGTTCCTCTTCTTTTTCTTCTTCTTCTTCTTATTTTTCTCATTTTTTGTTCCTCTCCATCTCGAGACTCACAACACCGTTTTTCATCCTCCTGAGGAGTTTATTTTTTCACTTACTTTACTTATACAGTGCACTACATTCTCGGAGTTATTCTTTTCTACCCGTTATTATTTTTTTGTTCGGGTGTTATTTCCGAGTAGGTGCGAAGCTTCGCTGTCTAAAGAACAATAGAACAGTCCGATGGATGGAAGTAGGTGCGTTTTAAGTCTGACAATTCGCCCCTCAACTTCTGACACCTCGACACTTGAACTAAACTCATTAACTTTCCTGTTTCTTCGATGATATTACACGTCGGAGACTTAAACTCCTTTCCGCCATCCACCATCCAACATCCAACATCCAACATCAGCCATTGTTCCTCTTACTTTGCTAAAACTAAAACTTGTACTCTCTGTTTGTATTGCCAAGCACAAGCACAGTTGGTTGATGGTGAATTTATCAAAAGCGCGACACACCATTTGCAATATAATCCGTGACGAAGAATTCAACAGGCGACAAAGTCTTTTCATCCTTGCTATAACAATAAATAAGATTTTCGAGTGCTTCATCTGATCAAGCCAGTCTGCCATTCTGCTGTGCAATGTTAACATTCATTCATGTACTTATACGTCCACATTTACACACTTACACACTTATACTCACACACACATTGAGAAATCGAGTTATACAGCAATTCAAGTAAAGGTCCATTCCATTCAGCGCCGACATTATGTAAAAACTTTTTCAATCATACGGCAGCCTTCAACGTGTACTCAACGCACACACCAGTCCATGTTCCTGTTCCATGTTCTCTGTTCTCTGTTCTGCTCCTGTGAATTGCTTTCACCATTTATTATTTATAGGGTCAGGAACAAAAAGCTACATTTTATTACTTATATATTTCTATTATTCCCACCTCGCTGGGAAAATATACTACATAATAAGCCCGTTTATAACATTGTTAGAGTATAATAAGAGATATTACTTAACAATGAATATGTTGTGGAAAGCTTTTCATGAAAACCAAGCTTGGAAAAATGGGCCCTTTGTACTCTGGTCAATCATCATATCATTACTTTCAAGTTTTATAAAATCAGTATTATTATGCTGGCAATTAGCTTCATTGATTAAAGTTTCTCGGCTCAGGAATGAAAGACGGTACATTCTCATTTTTACACAGACAAAGAAGCTTACGGGTTTGTTCTAGGCTGTGTATTGATAAAATCAAGTTAACACATTCATTCATTATTTGTTTTACCTGTACCGTTTTTGTAGTGAATGGAGGTGTTAAGTGAGCATTCACGGAAAACAACACTAGTTTTGTTGACGGAACTTCTAGGCATACATGATTAGGATTTTTAATTCTCATTATTTTAGATGATTGTTTATTTTTTTTTTTTTTTTTTAATTATTTTGTTTGAGATGATATCGTGAATTAATTAGTGCACTTATCCCGAAGAATAAAAAATTTTTTATGTAAGCAAAATAAAAATGATTATAACTCCTAAACTACCGACTTTAGGAAAAAATTATAGGAAACTAAAATTATAGATCATAAAATTTCCTACAAAAAACATGTTCATACTATGGGACTGTCTTTAATATTTTAGAAGATATAGTAGTTTAAGTAGTGGCTTTATGTGAAAATTTATTATTTAGATACTATAAAAATGATCAGAACTCCAGAAATCTTAATTTTTCGAATAAATATTGCTATAAAATTCAAATTTCCGATATGTATTTTTAGTAACACACATAAAATTTAAAATCTGAAAGGTTTCTTTTCCAATTCACAGCGTCTCGGTTCTATTTCTAGATAATGTCGCTGTAATACAGGTTTTTGTTTCAATAAAAAGCGGAAATGGTTTTTACTGTAAAGTACAACGGTTATCGTTGAATAATTGTCTAAATATAATTCTCCTAAAAAAGATGAATAACTGGTGATCACGAGAGCGAGTTAAGATATTGGACGTATCTAGCTTGGTGGCGTACCAATGGAACCGGGAGGGTATAAATATAATATAAACCGAGCTGAGAAAGAGAAAGAGGAACGTCGGCTAAACGTTGGCTAAAGTAAACCGGAGTATTAAGTTTACGGGTGCATTGCGGTCTTTCCAGAGCGACTATATATTCTAGATCCCAGTGTGCCCGGTTATCCGCGTAAAGGATGCTTGCCATGGAAGTCACGCGTTCCAGCAATTATTTCTGGCCCCCGCCTCCCACGCAGCCGTTAAAGGGAAGATCCAGAGGATGGACGCTGGAGCTTCACGGAGTAAAGGAGCACAGCCCATATCAGTATTAACGACGCAACCTAACCTTCTTCGCTAATCTCAGGCTGCACCTGCTCCTTAAACGTCCTCATAATTATTCGATAACTCGTTTTATAATCAATATTATATATACTACCTATTAAAGTCAGCCTCACTCTTATTTTATTATATACATACATATATACGACTATATTGCGCGTAAAATATTATTCAATTTATACCGAGATTTAATGGTTACTTCAATGGAAAGGACTGAAAAAAAATAGTTTTAAAAGGATGACGGCGATGAAAAATTCAATAAGCCCTTTGTCAAAGTCACGAGCCTGGAAAAGATTTCATCACGACGTATATAAGTGAATAAGGAAGATAGATTATGTGGAGAGATGTATAGATATATATTTGCAGACATAACCTAACCGCAAAACGGTCTTTTGGGTCAAGTTAAACCAATAATGAAATGGGAAATCACACCGAGGGTATCTAAATTATCTCGACGCGAGCCGGAGGGTGGCTGCATCTCTGATATAAGGATACCATCATATCATACTATGGGTGTACTATCACTTTACTGTCTGTCTCTTGTCTCCCTACTATGAACAAAAAAAAATAGTTAGTTCAAGAATAATATCTTTCAATCAAAAATATTTCTCATGAATCAAATAGTTTTTTTTTTAATGTAGCGTAAAAAATCGATAAGAAATATCTACATTGATGAAAAATTTATTTTGAATTCAGCCAAAAGTTTCTTTTTTCAGTTTTAATGATATTTTTTCATAAATCAACTTCTTTTCTTCATTAGAAACTTATTTGATGACAAACGACCAGAAATGGCATTTTTGGTTGTCCCAGAATGTTTTGAAATGTCTGCCATTTGCAAACTAATCAACCGAATCAATTCACATTGAAGGATGTCCTAGGTACTAACCTAAGGAAGAACCCTGCTAAGTTTCATTAAGATTCATTGATAATCATCAAAGATATCCTGATGAAAATTCTCCTCTAAAATGATCAAATATAGAAATTTTTACTTTTAATGAAACTATATCACTAAATCCTATTAATAAACAAACTAAATTAGATTTATATGAAGAGGAACTGTTATTAAGCCTTGATATTGTTGGTGACCAAGTTTGTTTCTTCAGTTCTGATGATATTCCTCCATAAATTAGTTCTTTTGCTTAATAAAAAAACTTATTAGATGACAAACAACCAAAAGTGTCATTTTTGGTTATCTTGTAACGTTTTAAAGCCGCTGCCGTTTTGAAATTAATTAGCCGAATCGATCCAAATTGAAGGAGGCCCTAGTTACTTACCTAAAAAACAAGTCTACCGAGTTCAGTCAATATTCATCAATAACTTCGAGAGTTACCTCGATACCAAAGCTCCTTTGTATCTAAAAAATAATCGAATCCTTCAAAACAATTTCTTCACAAATTCAATGAAAGGATCTTTAAGACAAAATGGCTGCTCACGAAACTTCTTGCTTAAATGCAAAGAAGATTAGACAGAAGATAATCGAAATTCGGCTTCACCTTCACCCAGATAATAACATCGTGTAGAAGACAGCCTCGGAAAAGGAGGTGTAGGTAAAACGAGAAGCTCGCGCATTGCGTAATTAGCAACATTTGGATAATCAAAGCCGAGTCAACTAGATGCTTTAAAGTTTCGCTCAGCTAGTTTCGCTTTGACGTTGTATTATGAATTTCCATTCCTGGGATCTCCGAGCGACCGACTAACTCCCGTAAGTTCCCAGCTAAGTAACATTCGCAGCCAGATACAACATATTGTGGATTCCAGAGTTAGAATAGGGATCCCCCAGTCTCCATTAAACTTCCTTCTCTTCTTCCGAGCCACTTCGTTCCTTTATATGTCTTTCTGCAGGTAGGGGGTGTATATCTTCTTGGTAGTTTCCCTGTCCTGGTCCAAGGTACTTTCCTACTTAGTTTCAGTGTACTCAGGGTATCCCACTGCTACCGGATGCGGTTTTCCCAAGACGCTGTAACTGCTTCTGAAGCTGGGTGGGTAATAAGTCGACGACATTTCGCTCTAAAAAAAAAAAACTTACAATATCATATTTCTTATCATAAAAACTTTGGTTAAATATTTACGGTTTAATTTAATTGCAATGCACAAAAATTTATTGCCTTAAATCCAATGAGCATTTTGAGGCTTGCACTTATAGATCCTCCAAACTTTCTTCATCTATTCTTACAATATTTTTTCAGGGAAATTACTCGTCGCCGTTTTATTGACACACTTTAAATTCGTGATGACTTAAATTACTCAAATCATAACTCGAATCAAAATCAGAAGGAATCTAACCGAGTGCCTTTAATTTCCATATAAAAAATTCCTTATTGACTCTTCCTAAAGATATCTTCCGGCTTTCACTGTTCGGTTTATGCAGCACCCGTGGGAAGAAGAGGGAACTGGAAGATAAAAAAAATAAAAAAGTAAAAGAGTTAAAACCAGATCCAAGATTTGACTAAGCTTTTCTATTCTATTATTTTTCTCCAGGGCGTAACTATAACTATAACCTGGAATACGGTTTTTACAGGCATCAAATTGTTTGTAGCCCGGCGTTTCCCGTAAAGTTTAATAGCAAAAAGGACAGCGAGATAGAAGTTGGGATACTGCACAAGTTAAACCAAAAGAAGTGCATTCCTCTCTTTCATTCTCAACTTTTAAATTAGATCGTAAAAATAACCAAACATAACGGGTTAAACCGCCAAGGAGATTGGCTAATTCGGTTACTACTTTTCTGCTTTACTATTTTCCAATTTCAATTCCAATGAAACTACTCAAACTTAAAACTTTATTATTTCTTATTAGATCGACGTTTTTTTTTTCTTTCCATATTTTCATATTATAATTAGACGGGTTACTAGGTTACATTTTAAGCAATTAACTGTGAAATGCTGGACGTCCTGGCAAGAATAATATCGCTCGAGAAGGATTTGATTAAGCGATGTCTTCATCAAAACCAATTTCTGCCACTGATCTGATTATTATATTAAATTTTAATGGTTTAATTAGGAATATTATACTTGATATCAGTTATTGGAAAACTGAGCTCTCCGTTTCTTGAAATTAATCCTTTTAATGATTTTTAAGATCATATTTATAAGTGACATTTACTTAACGAGTAAATCAATTTCAATTTTGCATTTTCATCGGAATTTAACATGAAAATTATTATAAATTCGAATAAAAAAATAATTAAAAAGCTAAATTCAATAAATTTATGAAAAAAAAAAAAAAATTATTCCATTTGAGAATTTTATTAATACCGGATTATAAAATTTTTTCACGACTTTATTGGAATGTTTAAAAAAAATTCGATTTTTACCGAAAAAATAACTTTAAACACGCGTCAGAATTTCTTGTTCGATAAAAAATAAATAAAATAAGAGCTCCAAAAATTCTTGAGTAAGGTTCAATCTCCTCGGAGACATTAAATCTCAATGGAGCTTGGCGCACTGAAGATTTTAAAGCGTTCTCATTTAAAAAATGAATATAAATAGTGGAAAAATAAAAAAGACGGTGACCGTGTGCAGTATGTGTCATCATATCTTTACCGGAGTAGAACGTCTCGTTCTCGTTCGTTTTAATACACACATCTATATATATATATATACCTACAGAGCACACACAGATAGAGCAAGCACACAGTGTGCAATGCGTCAACCAACCAACCACTCTGCTTGTCTCGCCTTCACGCTCAACCTTTGTGCTTCGTTTCGCCTCGGCACCTTTTGCTCGCACCTTTTGTTATACCGAGAACAAAACGCGTGTAAATTGGCGCACCCACCAATAGACTCCGTTTTATAATCCCCTACTCACAACAACTAACCCTCTACACACTCAAGTCCACCAGAATCCGTATTATATCCACATACGACACTCCGACACACCGACGAGCAAAGGGATGTGTGCTCGAGATCTTTCATTCTATTTGTATTAGTACGCGAACCCCCGTCCTCTACCCCGGACTCTGTCCTATGCGAACTCCCTCGCTTCCTCCCCCTCTACATATGCTCCATCATTCACATGCACACGTCACACATATGCATTCACCGACGGCTTTAAATTCTTTTCATTTTTTTCTCCTGTCATATGTCGGATCTTAATTCATTTTTTCTTTCATATTTTTATTTTTTTACATCTACTAATTCATTTTAATTAATCTATTCATTTATATTAGTTATTGCTCAATCAATAATTATTTTTATAATTATAATAACGATTAAATTATCTTTAAAATGAGTATCAGCAAATAATTTTTGGACATATTTTAAAATATGTGTAAATTTTTTTAATTTATGAATATAAGTGTATCATATTTATATTTATTTTAAAGGTAATTAAACTTTCTATTTAAAAAAATAATTATAAAACTTTTAATCAAAAAAATACTTCGAAAATAAATCACAAAAAATATAATAAAAATTTACATACTTTAGTTATTAACACCTAATAAAAATTTAGTATCGCGCACGCGAGTTCTTAATTGTCCGCCTCCGGCGAGCGCTAGCTGCGCGAAAAGGATGCACACTAGTCTGCTGCAGCAGAAAGCATGTATTTCTCGAATTTGTACCATTACAATAAAATATGACTGAAAAAATCAGTGGCTGACATATTTTGTCACTTTACGCGTCAATAAACTTTTGCTTAAATAGACCTGTAAAAGTCAGTAAGTTTGCAAAATAGTGATACAACCTCTTCATAAATTAAAAAAAGATAAAAAAATTATAATGTAATGAACGCCAGGTTGTAACTCTCGTGATTATTGCAGCAGTTAATATTTAACGTTTATGAAAGCTGTCATAGTGAATTTTATTGGATGCACTGGTGTCTCGCGTTATATCAGAGTAGGGGAAGGGGGATGGGGGGAAGAGAAGTTGCATGACGGCGTACATACAGAGGAGTAAGAGTAAGAGTCGGAGTACAAGACCTAACGAGGGCACATGAACTTCCGTGACGGAATAAAGTTAATAAAGGATCGTGAGAGGTATGAGCCTGGTTAGGTTGGAAAGAGGATTTTCGTTCCTCGTTGCTCGATGTTGCTGTTGGTCTTGGTCTTTGGGATCTCAGTAACTCTGGTGAGCCCAGAAAAGTGTGTAAACGAACAGGCGGAGCACGTATAGAATTCACATCTTATATAGTGGCCGGAGGGTGAAGGTTGGTGTCGATTTCGCACCGTGAATCCCGCCAGCCGCCAGTCGGCACTTTGCTTCTCGACTCAAAACCAGTTTAACGATTTCTCATTATCCACTTACCGAGAATCGTTTCCGTAAGTGGCTCTTTCCCGCTACCATCCTCGAGGATCCAGAGAACAACTCGTGTGAAAACTGAATCTTATGTACTCATACTTTTGCTTATCCTTCCACATTTATATACAGATTCAAGGTAGAATCCAATGGTCTGTAGTCCACCCAGTAAATTCATAAATTTAACAATTATTTTGTCACCCAAAACTTCGAGCCCTTCCCTCTTCAATCGCATTCTATTTACGGATATTTAGATATTCCATGCTCTGGAATAATATTATCCGCGACGCTAATGTATGCATATGACATTCTGTGGAATGGTATTAATTTATCCGTACACAACAGCAGATGCCTGTATGTTTCTGTACTGGGTAGAGGATATGCGGAAAATTAATACTAAATGAAATTTAAGTCGAGTTGACTGTGAGCAAACACCTCAACAAATACGGAAATTGCAATTTGTGCGACCCAAATGCTGATTCACTAGGATTTGATTGGGATCCTTGGCAGCCATCGGGGTACTATACTGTGTTTTCTCGTTAGCATAATTGCAACCACTTAAATCCATTGAATACGGATTAGCGACCAAGATTGTTGTGTGTGTAGATGGGAACGCAAATTTGTGGACTTTTACACCGAACACATGTATCATACTCAATGAGATTTATTTATCATATACATTATGCCTGATAAACCAATTCATTTTATTAATTAAAATATGTTATTATTGTTTTATTTATCCAATTCCGATGCCACGGCAGAAAAGTACATATCATAAAACATATAAGTTCACGCCTATACAAAATTACAATTTACAGATATCACAAATTAATTATAACATTACGATGATTGGTAATTCATTTTTTTGATGGATTTGCATTAAAAAATCATCACTAATTTTCAAATTTACTGCGTCCTTCTATCTCAAGATTCAAAAAAACATTTCAGATCGTAAACTACCATACATGGTAGTTTTCGTCAAAATTGTACATGTGATACTACAAATGAATGCTCGCAGGAAGTATCTGAATTTGGAATATCACATGTGATATTATCGTACTTTGCAGCTCATCTGTTAAGCGAGTTTTTAAAATTAATATAACTTACCATTCATCTTACAAAAAATGACAAGATGGTTTAATTAAAAGAATCCCGCGAAATAAAAATGACTATTCATCACTGAAAAGCATAAAGTAATTTTTCACAAACCATGAAAAGAGTAACAACTTGACATCAATTCAAATTTTATCTGCACTCCCATTACATTTTCACCATAAAAAACAGGCCCGCCAACTTTTGTTAAAGGGAAGTGTAATTAATTTAAGTCGAGCAACCCATACTCATCCAAACATACACATATATTCAGTTCCTATCCAGTTGATCGCGTTTCTCAGATGATTTGGCTTAGCACGCATCTCGGTTAAAAATGATGTTTTAACATTTGTCAACATGATCCCTCGCCTGGGATAATTTTAGCATCGGCGACGAGCATATATATCAGACATGCATACATATCAGGTGAAGAGGGTACAGAGAGAACAATTGAACCGTGCATATATGTATGTGCATTTTAGTTTTTCAGCTCCTTCTATCCCGTGAAACAGTTCTTGCTTTTTTTGCATATGCTTCAGATATTTCTCCCACACTGACACTCGGAAACTGACAATGTGTGTACACGCAGTGCGAGGGGAAGTGTGATACGCATGCACCAACACACGGAACATTTGACTCGTACAAATGACACACCGGTCTGGATAGGATCAGTAACCCCTGATGACTTGTCAAATTAATGAGGCCTACTGTTTTATTATTCCATACTTTTCATCAGACGAGAACTTTAAAGAAAGTCATTAGTTAATGTACATACTCACATTCCCACGTACGTGGTGATAACAATAATTATGATTATAACAATAACAATGATAATAATGACAGTGATAGTGATGGTGATGGTGATGGCGGAGGTGATAACAACTATTCGAGAGATCAATCATACATGACGATACTCGCTCTGCATATTGTAATAGAGGTGTGGTGACACTCACCAAACCACATGCCCCATACACCAGCTACATACTCGTTTTCCTATCGAAATTATGCGAGCCTAGTTTCTGAGGGATTTCCAATTTACGTTCGCTAGGTATACACGCCGTACCCACTCACCAATCTCGATTAATTTCACTTGATCGTGTGATACCTTCTCTGTAGGTGTTGCTTCGTACATTTCGGAAGACTTGTTAGTTCTTGTTCGGCCAAAATATCAAATTTATTGAAGAAAATACATATTTATTTTGGAACAAATCTCTAGTAGTGAGATAATTTAACGACCATGCGCCACCTGTCGGAAATTTCCTGCACTAACTTTGATAAAAAAAATAAAACATGGGTATATTGGGCTTAACATGATTAATTTTACTATTTTTACAACAAAATCTATCAAAAACGAAGGAAAAAAGACAGAAATTTGCTAAAAAAAAAGCCTATAAATTTCATTTCAAGGATGAAATTGGGAATCGAGCGTGGTGTTTATTATCTGCAAAAAATTAAACATTTACAGGATGTAATCTGGCGTGCCTTTGCCTCATAGAAGCTCGGATAAAAATACCCATCGATTGTGTTCTATCGATAAATAGTTAATCGAGGTCTTTCGGATTCGATAATTGATTAGAAGGTAATAACCGTGGTTGGAAGTTGGAAGTTGATAGTTTGTAGTCTAGGATGAGGCTGCGGTCTACGGTAAGCTAAAAAATCTATAGAATTCCAATGTATATCTGTTATTGATATTAGGATGTATAGTGATGAAGAAGAGAGGTTCCTTATGAATACTGAGAACCGACAGTGTTATTGCTCCTGGAATTAATGACGAGGGATCTCAGAAGAGGAAGAGCCTTCGAGTGGAAAGCTAATAATCCAAAACCTGAAGCTTATTAAAAGCACCGATACACCCACGGTCTTAACAAAATTCCAGGTAAATTAAAACGGATCAATTAACGGGTTAATAACTTATCAGCTGAAAGTAACTAGCGATTTTGACGATGATGGACACCTCCTTGGGTTCTTGAGTCCTTCCTCCCCGATCTTTTGCGAGTAAGAACAGATGAAATTATAAGGGACTACGTCAACCAGAAAATGATTTAAAACAGCGTATAATACTTGGATGTATCGAGCGGAGCCGGCAGAGTCACTGGAGTAAACGGATATTAAGATCCCCGAGGTCGAGTTCATGACTAAAATGCAAATATGTTCGAGATGCTCGAGCTGGGCTTTCAGGAGTGAGGGACTCAAGAGACTCTGTGTGGAGTACCTTTTAAATTCCTTCGACTATCCTTTCTCATCCTAGGCCACCTCGGTACTTTTCCTTATCTCATACATCTGCATCTCGCCCACTTTCTTTCCTCTGAGGTCTCTTTTATTTGCATCCTGTAAGAACCTGCCCGAGGCATTTACTAGCACTTGATTTCACCCCGACTCACTTCCCCTCGAATCTCCCGCCGGATATTTGCTTGGATTACGAACAAAAAAACTATTTCGTCCTGTCAACAGTCGCTCATTTTCCGACAAATCAACACACTCAATTTTTTACCACCTCTTCTTTCAACTTTGCCTCCTATTTCTGTCCAAACAATACGAGATATGATAAAAATTATTTTTGTAGTAAATTCAATTTATTATCAAAGAGGTCTCTTATGATTTTTCCATATATTCAATTTTAAACCCAAGATTTTGAACTCAATAATTTTTTAAAAATAATCATTTTAGTTATTCTTCAGATTGAGATATCATTCATGACTTTTGACCTCGAATTCTAACGAAAAGATTGAAAATATGACAAAAATAATAAGGACTTTTTTTCATATCTCCAATATTTCGCTCAGAAATCACCCACATTTTTCACAAATCATATTATCTACGCAAAAAATTTTCAAAATGATCCAAAAAGTTTGACGCAATGTCGCACAACACGGATAGTTTTGTGTTAATTTACGCAATTAATCGTACAAAATGGGCGTTAGAGACGCCGAGACTAGGAAGACGGAATAGGAAGCCTGGGTTGTGTTGAGAGCAACATGCAGGCACAGCCGGAGCAGTGATCGATGCGTCAATCGATTTCCATTGGATGGTCACCGACACACAAGTACCACCCGCAGTTTCGCAATATGAGTTCCTGTCAGCTACCTGGTCCATGCCGCCGCATTCATCCGGCGAAACGGCATCACTACTGCGGTTTACGTCCGCATATTGTTGGATTCCTGCACATTCGATCTGTTCAAAGCCATATATAAACATCAATACAATACAATATACTCTAAAATAATCAAAACTCGGATTTATCACCATCTGTTTTGCATTTTCATGTTTTCCGTCCACAGAAAACCAAACTTATTGTTTTCTCTTCGTCCATCTATTCCTCTTTGCTTTCTTTCTCCACACTCGCGCTGAGCCCTTTTATCTTTTTTACAATTAATAGCAGGTATTATTATGCAATTAGAATGGAATTCATTTATTCCCGGCGTGTATGTGTGAACTTTTATGGTGATAATGATAATGGTAGCGGTCTTAGCGGTCGCGGTTTCCGTAAATTTTCAATTTTAAATGCATTTAATCTAAAATTTAGTCCACATATGAGACCCTAACTGCGCCGTCCAGGAGCTGGATAACCGGAGTGTTGTGTAGGTGCAAAGGGTAATCTGAATTGCAGATAGCCTTTTCCGTTTGGAGCTTACTAGCTCCGGGAATAACTCCCGTGGAGTACTGGCCTGGCTACTGCTCTGACCCCACTTGAATCACTACATAGAGAGCAGTGAGTAGACCCCCGAATTCAGAGCAGGGCTCCAGTTAAACCCCATCGTTTAACGACACTAGTCCAGTGTCGCCGTCGGATGCCCACCAATCTCCGGTTAAATCGTCAAATTGATTTATATATTTATCATTCATACACGGATAACACACATGATGTCCAGGTTGATGGACTTCGTCCCACCTCCCACTTGGAACTCACTCAGTTCCGCTTCGACGCTTATTCCATATCCTTGCATGAATATTGATGAACAAAAAGACTATAAAAGAAACTTTTATCACCGAGCGTCGGAAATTTATGAATTATTTTAATCACTGTCGTAAGCAACTTTTCTCTCATTTTCATGCGAACACACAGCTCGGGTCATTGTTTGCTACATTTTTTCGGCCACCATTCAATCTCTTTGTATTGCAGTCCGCTGTACTCGATTCGTCGGTGAGTGTGTGGGGTTATTATATAAATACAGGGTTGTGAGCAGGGGTGGATCTATAAACACACACGAGAAATAAATGAGTGGTAGTATTCTCGCAGTTCATAATAATTCCATATTTCAAGCAAACAATGCTCTGCTTATTGTCATTAGCCGAGCTTAACGATTCTGCCGACAAAACAACCGAATTTTGTGGGGGTAAACCTCGGGTCGTTCATAGAAAGAAAAACAAATAAATTTTATATAGATATATATGGATATTTTTTATGGAGAAAAATAGTGATTGTTATCGGATAAACAATTGTTTTGTAGAGGTTTGATAAAACATTCTGATATTGTTTCAGAATTTTTCAGGTGACAATTGATCATTAAGAGTAGCAATCTGTTTTGTATTTTTGCGGTCTAGTGATCTTTTATCTCCGAATTATGGTCTTTAATTCGTTGGATTATTTTTTAATAATTTCCTCAGAAAAAAAATATTTATTTTATAAACATAAAAATCGATTCTTTTTGGAATAATTTTCTTGAATTTTTTTTTTTAAATTAACACTAATTGAAATAATTAATTTATAAAAATATGTGAATCCAAAAATTTAATCTGAGGAATTTTTTAATTTAATTGAAATGTACTCTTTCTTAATTTAAGAAATTTTCTACTTTTTTTGCAGGCAATTAATTTTTTTTTTTTTCTCCAAATTGAATGCTTGAAATTGTTAATAGTTGGATTATCATTTATCCTTATAATTAAAACAGCCAAAAATTGAGTTGATGAAAAAAACTATTAAATAACTTTTTGATTCTTTGAAATTAGAAAAAATTCTCAATTAAAAACTAGAGTAAATGTTGAATTATGATTTAAATTCCCGGAACATGCAACAATTCAATTAACCGGAACACAGACACAGAAATGTTCAATTGAAAAAGTAATTGAGTCTCCATCGGAAATGTTTATTTTTAAATTTCGCAATTAACTTTTTTTTAAACTAAACCTCTGCTTGGATTTCTTGAAAGTTTACGTAGTAGGAGGTTATTAGTCCGTGTCTCGATACAATATATAATATCGCGAAAATATATGAAATTATTGCGGAAGTAAAGACCCGTGGGGAAAAAAAATTCAGCAATATATATTTATAGACGAAAGCTCGGAAGAGTAGAGGTAACCGAGAAGAAAAGATTGCCGGCGTAAGCCAAACTCCCCCAGGATAAGATCAAGAAAATCGCGTTTGTCTCTTTGTCCAGCTAGCTAGAGAATCCGGAATGCGGTTTCTTGAAGCTACTCCACCAACTTTTTATTTCTTTCGGTTGTTGGCTTTGTCCAGATTTTCACTCTTTTCGAGCTTTAAGTTTGAAGGACGGACCTTGTGGCTGCATGCATGCATTCCGGTACATCCCAAAACTACTCGGGAGATTCGTCTTCTTCTACGTTATAAAAAAAGTAACCAAAACTTGTGTTTTGTGTCGTTGGACTTACAAATAAAATCTCTTTTTCTTTTCCAGGTAACGTATTGCCTTTAATTTCGTGCCAAAAGTATTTTTTTGGTTACTAATTCAACATTTTTCATGAAATAAATTTAAAACAAAAAAAAATATATCTATTTAATAACCAAAAAATTCACTCATAAAAAAGTTCCTTTTCACATAAGGTACCCGCGGGTAATAAGGCATAAGTGATAGAAATACTATTTGAAATAACCGCTTCCGCTAAAGACTTCTAGCATAGAAATGTCGCTACAAG
The DNA here is from genome assembly GCA_000956155.1 of Cotesia vestalis. NCBI lineage: Eukaryota > Metazoa > Arthropoda > Insecta > Hymenoptera > Braconidae > Cotesia > Cotesia vestalis. Next base: position 191,676 of record JZSA01003120.1, read on the forward strand.
TTTATCGAGTCCCGATACAACGTTCCTTGTCTTCTATATTTCATCATCCGTCATATGCTAAAGTAGCGCAGAAGAATTCCTAAAAAACGATTCGAGTAAATGATAAACATTTTTTATAATTTTATATTTAATAATTTAAAATAATTGTTATAATTTTTATCAACATCTTAAAAAGTATTGTTGCTCAATTTAAGTGATGATTGATCTCTAATACCAATTTTATCAAGTATAGTATAACTATTTCCAGTATGTATAACCTGCAGGCCTTATTACCCTACTGTAGTAAAATAATGTCAATTCGCAAGGTTTTAGAAAAAATTTAATTTTGTGTTTGTTTATGGTAAAAATTACCGTTACTCCATTATACTTTATGGCTAATGTATTAATTTAAAAATTAATGATACATTGCAATAATTAAATGCAATATTTTCGATTTTTTTCAAAATCTCCCTTAGCTAGGCCTTATTACCCGCCAGTACCTTACTTTTTGGAAAAATATCTTCAAAAAAATTTTTTTTAATTTTGGACAGTCAAAACAGTTAAAACTTTTTCCACGATTATTATGTTTGATTTTTCTTTTTCTTTACATAAAATATACCTATTCATTTATTTTTGATCCCTTCATATGTACATTCTTTATTTTTTTGATGAACAATACCACAGTTTCCATCAAAATCACAACAAACTATTGTTTTTCCGATGATATTTACTACCTTCGACTTTTGTTTTCCTCTCTACCGACCAACTGTATCCCGTTTGCCCGCAATACTCGCTCGGTTTATTTATTTAACGCTGGCCTCGCTAATTGTCCCGCTGTTAAGCTCGCAATATGATAGTTCCAATTTAAAAAAAAACAAAAATGATTGTTTGGCAAACCAATTTGATTGCGACTTTTTCTTAAATGTTTCACGACAAACAATTCCGTTTGTTCGGACTTCAAATGTTTGAATTCAATCGTCATCTCTTTGATACCAAGTGTTGTCACAAATATTTGTTTTGTCTAGCCATCACCAAAATTTTGAACGAATAACCTCTAAAAAACTAATCTACAAAATTTGGCTCTTTTGCAATTGGATCACATTCCGGAATTGCACGCCTAGAACCGGGGTTTGAATCGAGATCGGAAGCAATTATAAAAACTAGGTTGGACAGAATGTAGAATGCAGAATCTCAAGCAATTGATCACTGGAAGATAACCTCATTACAGGGAACAAAGAACAAGTTACCAGGGTAAATGGTAGCTGAAATTGCATCAGCTTGTAGGTGTCATTCCTGTCGGGCCGGTGTTTCACTTCGAGTGGGACATCATCAGTTCCTGTCGACGACACTCACATGCTCGGTATATGTACTATAATAATAACACTTTCGATAATTAATTGTCAAAATTACAGTCGCCTTTATTATAATCCATTATCCTCGATGAGTCCTCTTGCCTATCATCCCTCGTCAAAGTTTTCTCATTTATTATGAACAATTTACTCTTGCCAAAACAAATCCGATCATTAAAATAATCATAATCATATCATTGATCAATTATTATACTTGAAAAAAATTTATTAACCGCAAATAATTATTTTTAATATTTTTTATTAATCTGATTAATTAAAATATTTTGTCTATTTAAATTATCAGGTTAAAAAAAAATATCTTAATAAAATTTTTAAACTTTTTATTTTATTTAATTACTTTTCAACTGTCAAAAAAAAAATTTTTTTTATCATTCTTTGTTAATTATTAATTAAGTGCAGTATATAGTACAACCCTCAAATTTTTTAACTTTAACATTAAATACACAAATTAAGTATTAAATATTTCCGAATCTGTTAAAAAATTTTATTCAACGCAAAATAATCTTTAAATTTGAAAAAAGTCTATAAAAAATTCATCCGATGTATAACTACCTCACCAAATAGTATAATTGTGACAATAAATCTCCCGATAACTCTAATGATCTCAACTAAGAATGAAATCTGACAATGATGATCATTATCTAAGCAGATCAGTTTCATTGATCCTGATTTGCATTCAACATGTAGCAATGAATTGATAGCCGTATGCAAAACATCGACCGGTGATGACGTACTTCTGGACCAAACTAGACCCAAGCTTCTGGTATACCTATATTTCCATCTATATGCATGAACCCTCCCCCTCTAACCTCCCTTTCAGTGTGCTTAATGTAGGTGAGGAGTAGATGGAGAACTTTAAACCGGGGATGCATTTAGCGCTTAATTTCGGGCACGATGCTTAGTTTCCCGATGTGATTCAGTGCCGCCCCCTGTTGCCTAATGAAGACACATGCTTTCAGTGGCGCAAGCCAAATGATACGGCGCCACCCTGCATACGTTCCCGTGTCGTTTAATTCTGTTCCGTTTCATTGTACCTGTTAATGGTCCTCCTCGCTGTTGAGTTACACTGCTCTAGAATTTCTCTTCTCTGCACGGAAATAATATCGCGGGATGTAATGCAATATTAAGATAAAACATTTTACAATACAAGACGGATACTGTCGCGATAAGCAAGCCAGATTCCGAGGTTAGGACCTTATTGCATTGTCGAGAATTATAGAGAGTCCTCTGGGAGCAAAAAGCTCCACTGAATACAAATAGCGCAGTGATATCATTCATAGGATTCATTGTGCGAACTTTATTGGGTGCAGTTTCAGTTTTTGGGACAAAGTTTGAGCTTTAAGTTTTAAGGTCTGAGATAAAATGGAATTTTAATAAGAAAAGAGGTAAAAAGGTTGGGAGCGAGTTTGGAAGCTGCTACAGGAAATGCAATGAGACAGTGTGATGAAAAAAAATAAACAGGAATGGGGAATTTTGGGTTGCTATAAGGCATCGCTTGTTTTCCGGAAGACGGGCGTCTCAAGTGTACGTTTAGTTTGTCCGAAAGTTGGCTTAACTCGTTTTTGCGTTGATGCATTCTCTTTGGAGCTTCCAGCTCGGGCGAATTCACATCGGGGGCTTAATTAAACCCTCTCAGCGCTTCTACTAGGCACTCTCTATTCTTCCCGCTTTTACTTTGCTATCGCATTATGTCTACATAGGATTATATTATGTACTGAATGCTAATGTTAATGTTAATAGTCATAGTAATTGTAGTTGGAATATTAATGATGAGAGAATTATTGTTTAAAATTATTAAATATTTGGATTTTAAAAATATATTTAATTTTTGGACAATTTTTATGAAAACTTATTTAATCATAATTAAAATAGAAATTAAATAAATGCGGTAAGTTATTTTAAAAATACTTTAAGAGTTAATTTTTTAATTTTTAAATATGTTAACAGCAAAATTTATAAATAATTTTTATTAATAAAAATTTTAATAAAAAATAAGTTTTTAATTTCTGAATTTTGGAAAATGTTTGAATACATGTAATAAAGTATATCTATAACAAATATACATGTGAGATATGGAAAGAAATCTAAAAAACGGTTGGCCTAAAAAATCTAAAAAGCGCTTAAAATTGCACTTTTATGATGTTTTTGTGAGCTCGTCGAGCTCAAAAAATTAGCTGATCTCAGCTTTTGAGCTCTTCAAGCTCAAAAGTCTAGTAGCAGTTTTATAAAGTGGTATTTTTTTAATTTCCAAACCCCATTAACTTCTAAATGAACCAATTGTTAGCATTCCACGCAGTTTTTTGAATTCTATGATATACTTATGAACACAAACTGTTTAAACCAATAATTTTAGAGAAATTTGAAAAATTCACTTTTTCCGATTTTTTTTGAAAACGATAACTCACGAACCAATTAATTAATTTTCACATTCTTGGCGGTAATTGGCATGGTTTTTTGGACTCTAATAATTATGCTAATAATAGAAACGATCCAAAAAGAAATGTCGATGTAAAAAAAAACACTTTTTTTTTTTAATTTTTCGTTTTGATAACTCCCGAACGAATCAACCGATTTTGACGGGACTGGTAGCAATCAACGTGTTTTTTTAAGTTTAAAAACGAATCATTTTTTGGGATTAATCGGTGAAGCTGTATAGAAATTATTCCAAAAAATCATTGTTTGAAAATTTTATTTTTGAGATTCCTCAGAATCTAGCCAACCGAATCGATTCAAATTTTCATGAAATTTAATGGCAATGATACACTTTTGATACGATCGGTCAAGCCGTTCAAAAGTTATGAGATGTTTACATACATACACACACAGCTGCACGGACATCATTGCAGAAATAATCAGGGAAGCTTCCCGTGACTTTAAAACGTCGAGATCTGATGAAAACTCGATTTTCGCAAAGCGGAGTAAAACCAATAACTTCACGAATTTAAAAAAATTTTCAATTTCTTTCAGTGTGGAGTTAAAAATATTTTAAATTGTAAGCTACTTAAGAAAAAAAAAGTCGGACATTGCAACTTAATACTACTTAAATTATTTTATTATTAAAATTATATTTCAGAGTATTATGAAAGTTATTGTCGTAGTTTTAAGTATTCGAGTCGCCGTCCCGTGAATAGACGATGGGTTAAATGAGTTGACAGTTATTGAATAAGTAATTCGTATTTAAAACCGGGAAAACGGTAGAACGTAGTAGTTTACCCCGAGCTTCGGGCATAAAGTAACAGCAAGTTATCGGAGAGGAGCCAAAGTACCAAGTTATGAACAATGGCTTGGCTCTCTGATGAATTAATTCCGCGACACTCGCCGAGCTGTTAGAAGGAGCAAGAGAAATAAAAAGGGAAGGAGGTGCAACCGCGACTTGACACCGCGGACGGAGTTTTATTCGTCAGTAAACGTTTTTGTTTCCAGTCATAATTGTAATTATAAGACATATAAATTGGGGATCGCGTTTAAATTCCTGTGAGATTTTTATCGCCGGGTGTTTAGCTCTTTTTGGTGGGTAAAAAACCCGGCATCACCTGAAGCCGGTTACGACATTTACCCGGGGGGAAAATCAAGCCACGAGCGGCTGTACCAACGGCAAAACGACCAGACAGACTTTGCTTTAACTTTTTGAATCACTCACTTCCCCTTTTAGCCTGTCATCCTTTATTTTATCTCCGAAACTCCCTTATATATATTTTATATATATATTTATATATTTATACGAGGAACATGCTTTATGTACATTTACTTAGTAATCTCGGGCTGATTGATCGTCGTTTGTTTTTCAATTTATTTTGTGTATCATCGTGCTCCACACTTGAATATTGAATTATTCGATGCATCAACATTCAACAAACTTCAATTAAATTAAATATAAATATAAAACCATAAAAAGTGATCAAACATTTTGAAGATTTTTTTTTTTTTTATGGTAATTAACAGAATTTTTCATTCCCGAGTGTGTTTTTGAATCGTTAAATTTTTTTTATAGCCGGTAATGATGTCCCTTGATACAAAAAAAATTTTTTTTTTAATACTTCTATTAGAGCAAAAAAAATTAGTTTAGGAGAAATGTTCTTCTTTTTAAAAATAATTATTTCAAAATTTTAAATTATAATTTTTTTTTCCTGTCAAAGAATCGACAAATTATTAAATGGTTTTTTTTTTTTTTCACAAAATTCAATTTGGAAAGACTCAAATTTGAAGATTTTAGATCCAAATTTTAATCCAAAAATTAATATGTTTTAAAAAAAAAAAACTTAATTCGTTTATTAAAAATATCAAATATTTTATTCAAATCATTTTTCCTTTTTTTTCGAGATTTATTAAAATAATTTAATTTCCTACTTATTTTATTTATATTTATTTTATTTTACCTGATCAAATCCAAAAACTTCTTCGAATTAATTCGAACTTTAAATTTCAAAGAGTGAATTTTTTTTTGAATCTCATAGTTTATCTTAAGCGCTTAAGAATTCATTTTTTTTACAAAAAGTTATCCTTTTTCAGTAGAATAATATATTCTAAAAATTTACACACCTCAATCGTGAAAACAAGAAATTTTTTCCGAGCTTAACAACTTTACCATAAAATTCCAACCCTTTCCTTTTAAAATCAATCGCAAATGATATTTCCTAATTACATTACCCGAGAGTTCTCCAACCCTATCCGAAGCAACCCCAAGTATCGCCGGCGAGAGCTTTACGGGAGAAAAATCAATGTTAACCATTCTGAAATCGAGTAACTTTTCGGTGTCGTCAGTGTGATATTGATGATTCTTTCTGCGTTTTTTCTGCCTCTATCTCTTCCAGGGCCGTACTTCGACATTTTTCCACCCCAAATACCTTCCATTTATTTACACCTAAATTAGAAAGCCAAGGTCAACACCGGTGGGTTGAAAAGTCCTTTCTGCGGCGGGCGATGTCAACAATATTCCACCGACGATATGACATTATCAAATTATCACTCGGAGGAACACGGAGCGATCTAAAGAGGGAGTGGGAACCATAAGGGAGCAAATAAAACCGAGAAAATGTAACCGTAGAAGAAGGAAGCAGATACAGAGCACTGTTGGAGGAAGAGGGAGTTGGTGACAGACAGTGATGGGCACCACTTTATCCACGACACGGTTCTGCGCTTACCGCAGCCACCCGCTTACCACGATCGTCACCCATGACCGATCTGATCCAATCCGAAGCAATCCGGCATCCCTCCACCTTGTCAGTCCATCTGCGCTCTTTATTCCGTCTCTCCCTCGCTCTTGCTTTCCACCTTACACGTCTTCTCGTGTTCTAATATTCCTCCTTATTTTAGCATACATTTTTCCTCCTAATCCCTCTACTCCACTGTCGGGATCCTCCATCCGACACTTATTTTACCAGGTTCCGATTTTAAACGCGTATTAAAAACACCCCCAGGCACTTTCCTGATCAATATACTTCGGAAATTTAATTTGCTAGGTATCAGCTGTGCCTATTATTCCTCGTTTATCTATTAATTTTATTTTTATCTTTGTCAAACAATCTGATAGTGATTATGTTGTTGAATTTAATTACTGTTAACATTTTACTGAAAGTAATTTCTAATTTTTGCTTTAACAAAACGCTTAGAAAATGTTTTTAATTTTTAATAATTATTCTCAAAATATTTATTTAATTTCTAAGAATAATTTTTTGTATTTAAAAAATTAATTTCATAAAATTTTCTCAATTTTCCTCAGAAACATTTAAAAAAATAATTTATTAAAAATAAATTAATTTTTTTTCTAAATGACTCTTTTATTAGCGAGTAGAAAAATTTATTCTTATTATCAGAAATTAAAATTTAGAATTATTAATAATTAATTATAAAATTTCCAACTTTTCTCATAAAGTTAAAAATAAATCATCAGAATATTTTAAAATGAATAAAGTATAATTAATTAATAAGCGCTAAAATCTCTGGAAATGACCTAGTTAGTAAACCGGACAAATGTATTCCAGCGATAAGAGTTTCACAGCGACCAGTCATCGAAACTTGCCAAGCATTGTAAGCAGTCCTGAAACTTTGTTTTGTTAACATCGACATAACTTCGGAATTTGGTATTACATCAAACATATCACAACTTACATCGAGTTGGACTTTCCGAGTGTGGGAGTTGGAGCTTACAAGGCTCAATGACGGGGTCGGTATAACCTGGGATTATCCACGTGGGAAGAGGCAGCTGACGCACAGCTTTTATACTTGTGTTACCTTTATATTACGTAACAGACCATCGATAGTATAGAACTAGGGGCGAGTGAGTGGGTGTGTGTCTACGAACTGGGAAGAAGCGACTACTTTGTTCCTTCCGGCTCTGGGCAGCCGTCAGTCCAGTCTATCATTTCTATTTCATTATTTTAATAATGTATTCATAGACACCAGCTATATCTATAGCCAAAGTGGCGTCAGTCATTTTTAACTCCTGGCAGTGTTAGCTGGTGCGGTGTAATGATAGGTATAAAGTTACTCCGAGGGAAGAATTCCCTCAACTTATTCCTGGCCGCTAACAACCCAGGCATTGTTCGGTATTAGATCGGCTAAAAATACAAACCATTATATTGTATTGTGTATTACGTGGTTGGTAATGGCGAAATCGATCGGTTTTTTAATTTTGAATAGAAGGGGAGTTATTTCCGTATTTAACTTGTATTCTCAAGCTGGTAAAGGTTGGGCGAATTTTAAATTTTATTCAATTGTCGGTCTGTGAGGAAAAGTTTTCCTTCTAAGTGCTACGTTCTGATTTTCTCCTCCTATGTCAGGTTTTCAAGTGGGGAGGTGTTACGTTTAGTTGCGGCTCTGAATGTGTCACCGTGACAAAACGACACGTCTGGGAATACCGACATCGGCGCCATATCGCTCTGCCTGAGGTTAATTATTCCGGGTCTCCCTCGACACTTTTCACGCATTTAAAACTAATATCATTAAGATAAGTGCGAAAAATTAATCATACCCAAGAATTTTCATGCTTCAATTTTTATGAATTATTTTTATTAATGGATTAAGTTACTTATTTTTTTATCTTTTTAGTTTGAAATGTTTTAATTAAAATGATATATTGTGGAAAGTTAAATTTTTGTTTTTAAAAAATTATTTCTTATGATTTAAACAAAAAAGTTTTACTAATTTATTATTAAGTAATGTTTTTTTTATAATTAGAAAAATACAAAAAAAAATTTACGTCTTAAAATAGATTTAAAAAACATTTTGTTAATTTTTAAATGAAATAATTTATTTAAAGAATATTTTGTTGAATTAAATTTAAATTAATAACATTTTATTTTTTTTTTTTCTGTTTCAGGTGAGTGAATTTTTCAATTACTGGTCTTATGCATTCTAACGGTGAGAAGTATTTTCTATTTATGTAAGAAAAAAAAGTATTTAAAACAAAATTGACTAAAAATTATGAAAGCTTTTTCTTAATTGTCAAAAAAGAAAAAATTCCAACAATCACTTATTCTCAAGTTCTACAAGAAAAAAAATTCCCCCGAACTCTAAGTACACCATAAATCGTGACAAGTGTTCACCCCTCGGGCTTATCCACAACCTAAAGAGCAAAACACCCGAAAAAAGCTCATTATGATAGCGGGACTGAAGCAAGCCATGCGTATGCCTGTAACGAAATATTGAATATTAAATTACACATTATATACAACTTAGCAAGAAATAAAATAGTAAAAGCATTGTTTACCAAATTATTTTCGGTTAATTAACGTGCATAACATAAAGTCTCGGTGAGTGGACCATTACAATCTATTATGTCTGTATATAGAGATATATAGAATAGAAAGTGTTGAGCAAAAGCTCGGCTATAACGTGTCTAGTGGAATCAGTCATACGTACATGGGAGATACGAAACAAGGTACCTAACGAGGCGTAAGGAGATTTCCGTACCCCCGGGCTAACTTTACAATATTATTCTCTATAGTACCTACCTAATACTCCGTCCCAGCTTACAAGCTCACTACTATCCCTGGTAGGACCCTCTATCTCCAATCAAACGTACTATCACTGAAATTACTTATTGCTTATTTCCATTTTTTACTGAATTTTTAATAATAAAAGTCTCTTATTTATGATTTTCATCTTTTCTGGATCATCAAGCCTTGCTTAGGTTTATCTAATCATAAATGGCCATTTCAGGCAACATATGACGATAAAACATACATTTTTATGATATTTTTTAATTTTATGATTTTTTTAGACATGTGTTAATTAATTAACGCGTTTAATTGAGTGAAAATTAGTTTCGTAGTTGATCAGATTGCCTGAAAGCTTCCTAGAAGAGTAAAGATTGATATTTTTGGTTTAAAACTAAATACCGAAAACTTAAGTCTCTGAGAGTGAGAAGATTCACTTATCGTGCGCCACCTGTCGGAAATTTTAGGGACTATAATTCATAAAAAATTATGTATAGGCATATTGAGCCATATCGAGCCAAATAAGTCACTATATGACCGGCAGGATTATGAAATTTTCCAGGAAAAATAATACATTAAAACTAACATTCATTAAAAAATTTTTTTCCAGTTAAACAATAATCCTTTCCGTCAAAATAAATTTTCACTTCAAAATTTTGCAGCTTAAAATAATAATTGCATCAGAATAATTTCATCCTTAAAAGCAAACGTAAAACTTTGTTCCGGAATCGATTCTTGGTAGCATAAAGCCGGCGCGAGTATTACTAATTATTTGTTCAAACAAAGCAATCCATGAAAAGCATCAACTTAATTTCCGAGCCTGAAATACTGAGTATATTTTGATAACAATACCATCGTGTATAACGGTATAACTGTATCTGGGTACTATCTCCAATGTTTACACTTTTAGACGGGATCCGTTGAGTGAGGTCTGATGCTTTTCGCAGAATTACTATTTATTTTCAATGAAAACACGGAAAGCGAAGGAAGGAAAGGAAGGACCAAAAAGCCCGTCTAAATAGCTGTTATATCACTCTCCCTGAAATAGTTCTAATGCACTGCTATTTATTTTCAGCGCAATAAATATGAGGGAAAAACAGTGGTGGTGTTCGCCACAACCTCTACCTCAACTTCAACCCCAGTCTCTGCTTTTGTCCAGAGAAAGAGAAGGAGAAGGAGAGCCGTCTGGTTTTATTATAGTATTTGGCTTAGTGACAGATAGCCGATAAGTAAAGGGATAGATCGGGATGGGAATAGGGATAGGGACATAAAACGAAACGTAAAAAAAAAAGCTAATGATAAATTTGCCGGTAGATACGAGAGCGTCAGTCCAATCGGTTTAATGCGGGTTCTCTTGAATTATATAGAGTGACACGAGATTTTCACTCCTGGCTCTCTGCAATCCCGTGTGTAACTTACACAACTTCTGTTTCTCTCCCTTTCCCGAGACTACCATTGAGACCAGGGACTGCTCGCTCCCGTGCTATCAAAGTGTGCGACGATAGATGAAAAAAGCACACACACTTTCAGAGTGATCATTTAGCTGACAAGCTCATAAATCAAAATCTCTCAAGAGCAATGCTAGTTTTTCACGTAAAACTCCCTCCTCCTTCTGCCTAACAGCTTTTTCATCCCTTCACCTCCACGCTAATACTTTACTTCTTTCCGGTTTAATAAACTCTGATGTACACACAATGATTATCGCCGAATTCTGCTGGATTTCAAACATTTTTTCTGCCAGATAAAAAACTAACAATAGAAAGCTAAATATCCGGGATAAATTTTAATACATTGGTCATATCAGACTAGATAAAAAAAAAATAAACCATTCAATTATTAATATTAACGGGTGAAAAAATTTTATTTTATTTCAGTAAGTTGTCAGTCAAAATGCAGTTAGTTTAATTTTAGTCGCAACGAGTTTAACTTCACACTTCTGCCGTGTTATTATTATTTCAGATGACAAATTTGTCCGCTTTCTCTCGTTATAGGATGTACTGTGTATAGGATATACTTCGGATCGATATATAGTATAAACATCTGGTAATTTGATCGATTCGGTGAGTTAGAAATGGAAATGCCTCGCGGTAAAATGTAAACCTGTCTGACTGTTGAAAACTTGCATTATTCCGCTCATCCGACTGTGAATTAATGTGTAATCTTTATATATTTGATACAGTACTGCTAACTCTACTATTGTGCTCGGTTACGAGTATGCGACATCTATCGGAAAAAATTATTGATACACTTGAATATCTTCAATATTATTTTTTACAGATAAATTTTATATTTTTCCGAATTTAAAAATTTTTTTTATTCGTCCAATAAATGTCAAAAAATTTTTAAAAAATTCAAAATTAATTGCTAAAACAATTTTTAAAATATTATTAGATGTCTTCTGCTTCCACTATCATATATCTCGTAAAAAACTTGAATAAATAAATTCCTCTGTAAAAAAAATTCAGCGATAATCTCCAATAACTGTAAATAATACATCAAGCATTGCCATCAGCCGGGAGAAATACCAGCAGTAATTCGTTGAAATATCTCGCGTGTTAAAAAATGTACAAATTGATGATTAATTTATCGAGCAATCAGCTAATGAGTAATGACTAACGACAGATAAGGATGAGACGGAATAAATATTAACATCGGAGTTATTTTAAAGATGGGTTATTTTCTGATGACGGTAGCACTGGTTCCCAGCTCGCATTTCCCAGTTAAGTCGTACATGACCAAAACGGAGTTGTCTGATTGCTCGCACGCGTGTTCCCGTCGTCACGCCATAGCAAGAACGCGACATTATCTATCACCTCGCTGACGGGTTGTCAATTATAATTAAACGTGGCTTACCGTATCATCGATTTTATTTTAAGTCCACAATCGTTAATTGACAATCGGGAATTATCCGATGACGAGGAAATTAAAGATTAAAAATGAAGGTGACATGACAAGTGAGCGGAGCGGGTATGGGGGAAATTAAACACGGAAGGTGAATTAGGAGCATTAAATAAGTAACAAAGATTCTGTTGAAATTGGTCGCGGATTGCCAAACGAGAATGGGAAAAGCGAGCAGAAATAGGTGTTAAGGGTTTGCATATATTATTAATGGACTTAGTGAGCTGTCAGGGAACCTGCTGACAGCTACTAGGTCTCAACCGCTTGGCTTGGCTTTTCAAATCCTCGGCGCCTTCTATTCGTTGCCTTTCGTCCCCACAGCATTTCAGAGAGCTGTCGTCGCGAGTCCGACGTCGATCCTCCGTCCTGTCCTCCGTTTTCTGGCTCCCTTCGACTCACGTCTCTCTGCCAAAGCTAACGGATCTACTTTCCTCCTCCTCGTCTTTTTCTATTCCAACTGCCAGTCGCAAACTTTGCGATAGACGGAACCAACGGCTTAATTATTTAAGCCGAATAAACCCACTCCCCCATGTGTCACTTGTTCATGTATTTATAACTGGATAAAAGGAAAAAATAACTCCCTTACTTACTTTATATTGAAGATCAATGTCAATAACTCTCACTCGAACTCTAAATCTATCTCTGACTCTAACTGAGGGCAATTAAATATAAAACGCCTAATGGATGTCATGTCAATTTGGTAATTTTATTCGGCACCGTTAAAAATTTATTTGATAATTTTACAAGAAAATGGCTTAGAAACTGATCTAAAAAATTAAAAAATACTTCTTAATGCCATCTGTTGAGAATATACTTGAAAGGCGCCATCTATTTTCAGTTTGGTCAACTAACATCACAGTTTTTGGATTATTTATATTTTATCCGAAAGTGTAGTCAATTAATTAAAATCGACAAATTTTTTATAAATATAAATAAATTGTTATTTACAATCTAATGTAGTAGTGTATTATGTATATTTTGTGAGTAGAGGGAGGTGTCGAGTCTGATAGAGGTTGGCGCAACGAGCAGAGAGTGTGCGCTGAAACACGAGTACAGAAAATTTCATTTTCTCGATTTATACTGAAATAAATGTAATTAATTAACGTGATTAACATAATATTTTACACAATATCGTGATTGAAAAATAAATTTTTATATTATTTAGTAAAAATTAATAAATATAAATATTTTTAACATTTTAATAAATATATTAGATTATAGAGAAAATTATTTAAATATTCTTGCAAACAAAACACATTGATTCTAAAGATATTTATTAACTATTAGTTAACTTATAATAAATGTATATTTATAAAAAATTAAAAAACAACAGCTTAGACTTACTAACTAAATAAATTGATCTAATCAAATAATTTGACCAACAGTTAATAAATTCTTGTATCAGTAAAGAAACAGCTCACCTAATCACATAAATGATTGATTAATTAAAAGCGTATTCCTTTGGACATGTGTGACCAATTACTCAGCGAAGCGCGTTAACTATCATCGGAAATGTATACAGTAGCATCAACTCAAGTTTACGGCTTAAGAGGAGGACGAGGACGAGGAAAAGGTAGAGCTTAAAGGAAAAGTAAAGCAAAAAGTCCTTAACTCGTACGTATATACCTGTTATGTACTAGCTATACGACGGGTAAATATTTGTCCTCGTCGAAATCCCCTCGCCACACAACATACGTATATATATATAATGTATATATATGAGGAAGAGTTGGCTGGTTTGGTGAACGAGAACCATTTAACCACTACACGCAGTCACCAGTCACCGTTCACACAAGTATCTCACATTTCAATCGATTGGTGGCTCGTTCCTTCTCAAAAATTAACAACCATTATCTTCCGCAAAAATCGCTTGCTACTTTAATTATTTATTTATAGATATTAACGATTGACTTGCGCGATTGAATTAAGGACAGACTTGCGGATTAAAGGAGGAAAAGTATTGCCGGAATTAGTGACTAGACCGAATTGAGCTGGTAAAGTCGATTAACGATATATAGTGGAATGTCTTGTCGAGCTAGGTACCAAGTAGCTATTACCCAAGATTAATCGGACCTCTACTCGCGCGAGCTTCTATATACTAACTGCTGGATGAAGCTCGAGCTCAAGCTATGTACGGAAAAAAGTTTAAGATCTTTACTTAGGGTAACATCCAACTCCGAGAAAGAAACGACCCGGAACCAACAGTTTCGACGATCTTCCTATAAAATATGTACCGGGTAGTCTCCTCATTACTTTCGTTACTGCTTCACTCGATACTTTTTTATTTACCGCTCTTCTCTTATTGTCAAATTAGTTGGGCAGATATTTATTGCTCTGCGAAATTTGATTGATATTTCGAACTTTGGAATATTTTGAGCGAATCCAAGCGGATAAGTTAATTCGAAATTTTTTTTAAATAAAATCTATTTGAAAAATTTTTGGAATTAAAAAAAAAGTATCGATAAATTTAAATATTTATTTTCATTTGAGAACTATTTCTGTAAAATATTCACAAAAAAATTTTATTTAATTACGATGAAAAAATATTTAGCCAAAATATTGGACTGTAGTGAAAAATTCCATTGTTTAAATTGCTTAAAAATTTTGGATAGAGTTCAAAATTTAAATTGTTTACCGAGCTGCTATTAGTGAAAGTTTATTAATTGTAAAAAATACTATGTTTAATTGAACTTTTCACTTTTTTTTTCAATAAAAATTCCGTAGAATATTTTCTAATAAAAAAATTAATTTTTTTCAAAATTTTACTTTTCCAAAACTGCGAAATTTCAATTCTCTAATAAATATAAAAAAAAAAAGCCCGTCAATTTCATCAACTGCTCGTAATTACAAGCCATAAAAAGTATACTGGCGATACTCAGCATCCCCAGAATCAATTTTCCAAATAATAATCATGCCTATCGAATTAAAATTTATCTTATTTGCAAGTATCAGGCATTTAAAGAGAAAAAGTGAGCAAATCCTATAAATTACAGTGTAAAGGATTCGAATTTAACCGCGTAATTTAAATATATTCTCGAATTGGTACTGATGCACTACACAACACTTGAGATGTATAGATATATATATAAATATATCCAGACCTACAGATCTCTCGTGAAAGGCAGACTAAATACAAGGTTATAGAGGAGAAACGAGGGGATTTTCAATACGATATCTGATACGTTGCGCGGAGCAAATTATTCTCTCGAGGAGGAATATTATCGGAGGTGATACACGTCGAAAGACGGGTGAATATCGGGTGAAAGATGAGGAGAGCTGGATGCCGCGTCAGTAACTCCACTGCTGGCTGTACCTTTTGATAACCATTATGCTTCCAGTAACATACTCACATACTTGCATTCTCGTATGTACGCTTGTACATCGCTGCCAAGATATTATGGATCGGAATTTTTATCGGGCGTGATGCGTCCTATCCTTGGCTTAAACATTTCCATTTAAATATTCAAATTTCCTGTTGTGTTATCTTATCCAGTTAAATTTTGCTTTATTAAATAATGACTTTTGTTAAATTGGACTGTACTTTGTTAACTATTGACGTTTTTAAAGATATAAGCTCATCCCGATGTTACACTCATCAAGAGGTTTCATTTGAGTACCCATATGCATTTTGACATATTTTTCGTATATACATAATATAATATATATAAATATATGAAAAATTGATGTGGGTACTCAAATGAAAGGTCTCGATGAGTGTAATGTCAGGATGAGCTTACATCTTAAAAAATGTTAATAGTTCACGAGATACTAGGGCATTTCTTAATTATGTATCTAGAGATAGAGCTTTTTCGAATGCAGCCCAAATACTTATCATAATAAATTGACTATCGGTGAGAATACTATGAAACCTTAAAAAGCCACAAATTCAAGTCAAGACCTTTGCAATAACACGAGATTTCACTAAAAAAACCAATTTTATCTTATGAATATTCTGGAGATAAAATTTTTCTTATTCTCTTAATTATATAGATTACCCGATTTCCGTCCAACACCGACATCAACATGATCAGGCTTGACCTCTTGGATTTGCAACCAGGGTCTACTAATTTGCGGGCTGTTTGACGTGTCTTGGGATAATTGTTAATTATGTTTAGAGAGACCCATCTCAATTTCCACCTCGAGATTCCGATACCTGTCTCTGTCTCTGTGTCTGTGACTGTGACTGTGACTGTGAGAGTGATGATACACCTTGACACTTCAAAGCTACGTTCAATTCTTGCTCCAGTTAACCAGACTCACTGATAATAAATTAGGTAAATATAATCAGGCAAAATGTTTTAAAACAAGCGATAAAATTTTGTGGTTAAATTTTAATAAACAGTTTGATTGATCAAAGCAAACAAGTTCGAGGCAGTGTCATTAAAATCAGTTACCGTCCAGCAGAATTTAATTTGACAGCTCGTCGTTTAGTTAAAGAGATTGAATAAAGTTATCAGCCGAAGTTTATAATTTTTAAAAATAACTTTGATCAAGTTAACAATAAGGCGTGGCTTAGTTTCTTTACTCTCTTATTAGCGGGTAAAGTATCATTCTGGCATCTTCTGCGGGCGACATAGTTCGAGGTCCTTCCTTTACTTCCTTAGCCGCAAACTTCCTGGAGCGTTAACTTGAGAGACCAAGCGCTTGTGAGATACTGCTTCCGTTGATGAATTTATTAATTTAGTAATTATTTATTTTCATCGTGCAAATTTGTTTTAGATTGCTTTTGGTTCATTTAAACTTGCAAAATGTTCAGTAATATTGATGGAAACTTGTGAATTTATGTTTTTGGATTTCTAAAAATTTTTCTTCGTACTTTGGATTTGTTTTTCAGGTAAACTAGAGAAGATACGGTAAAAATGACGAAAACCTTTCTTGTAAAAAATTAAATCTTGTACCAAAAAAATATCTTATGATTTTTTAATATCTTCAATTTTTTGTTCAAAATATTGACAGTAAACTTTTAAATATTATTTTTAAAAATTATATTCCAAAAATTTTTCCTTCCACTTTTAAATTAAAAATGCAGCTAATAGAATGGAGATACAATAAAATTGATAAGAACCATTCTTGTAGAAAATTAAATTTCCTATCAGAAAGATATCCTATGATTTTTCAATATCTCCAATATTTTGTCCAAAATTTTGATATTAAACTAATGACTATCATTTTTGAAAATGATACTTAAAAAATTTTTTTTCTTGCTTTTAAATTAAAATTATGGATAAAGAAGAAGAGATACAATAAAATTGACTAATATCTTTCTGGTAGGAAATTAAATTCCCTACGAAAAAAGTCTTTTAATATTTTTTCATATCTCTAATATTTCACCTAGAATTCAACCTCCAAACTTCTGTCACTAATTCCTGTTACCCCAGAAATTTTTTTGGACCCCCACCAAAAAATTTTTCTCCCCACTAACGACACCTGTAAAACAGTAAACTGATTGAGCAAGTAGCAGTAGCGCAATGAGACGGAACAAAATCCCCGTAAGGATTGAGTGTTTGAAACAAGGGAGCAGGATCAGGCACACAATTCCTCGGGAGAGCCAGTAGCAGGCGTTTACGATCCATCTACTCTCCAGGCAGCCATTAGTAACCGGGCATTGTCATGCAGCAAGACAATGGATCCCGTCATTGGGATATTAATAACCCAAAACCAATATGCCATAAACTGTAGGACGCCGGTCAACGTCGTATGGATCAACCAGCAACCAGCAGCCAGCTTTTCAAGCCAACATCATACCCAGCAAACCGCGTCCAAGTCGACGTCCCACCCCCTATAGGTATGCCACCTACCGAGGCTCCTCCGTTTAACAATGAACGCAAGCGAGAAAATCTGAGCTTAGTTGCTTACAGCAAGAAACTTTGCTATGCCCTCAGTCAAGAGTTATGCCTGTGGAAAGCTTTGGTTTCGAATTTCCCCGGTATAATCCAGCCCTCCCTCCCCACCCTGCATTATTATACTACCTACTACCTATGCTAACTTATTGTTATTCATCCGAGCGTGTTATATAGGTATACAACTCTTCACAATGTGTAAAATTACACTTTAACGTCATGGCTTCGTAATAAGTTGCTCCTTTTTTGGTGGTGTGCTTTCATGGTGAAACAAAAATTCCCTTAAATTTACTTTTACTAATAAATAACAATTTTGTTTCACGTCATGTTTCTTTGTTTAACATGCATACAAACCTGTCATCATTAGATTTCAACGGTGCAGCTTTGAAATGTTTTATGAATATTTATAATGAGTTGAAAAAAATTTGGCCTATATTTTTCATTACAATAAAAAAAATTTACATTAATATTTTTTAGAAAAAAATTATTACTACACTTATAAAAGAGTTTTTTAATTAAGAGTATTGATGAATTTAATCATTTAAAAATAATTTTTAATTAATAGGGGAGGGTGGTCTAAAGCGGGTAAGCTAACGAAGAAGGCTTATAAGTTTCAGTTTTTCTTCGACTTACCAACGAATATTATTCTATCCGACATAGTAGTGATCTAACTTCAATATTAGATCGAAATATTGTCTTAGTTTGGGCCTAAGAATTTTTTATTAATGAAAAATAAAAACTGTTTAAAAACTCGCTTTGCCCTATCCCTTAGCCCAAAGCGGATAAACACTACAAATCGATGAATCTAATGATAAAACTAATTTTGATAATAAAATTGTGTATTTAGCTAACATAAAAAAAAAGATTTTTAGGCATTGCAATCATTCAAATTATGATATTATTTTTATTTCATTAATTTTAAGCAAAATAAGCATTTTTCTATTGAAATTGAGAATAAGTTTTCAATCAAAAATGTATTTCCGCTTTTTTTTTATATTTACATATTACTTGATAATATTGCATGACAAAATAAATATAGAATTGGATCAGAACAGCGCAAGTGGGTACCCACTTTGTCCTACCCGCTTTGCCCCAGTACACATTTTTTTGCTAAACAATTGTAAAATCAAAAATACAAAGAGAACCGTCCGAACTTGTATCGTCCTTTAGAGTTAAATAGTACCAAAATAATATGGTTTCATCAATATTATCATAATAGTGTTCGAATCATCTGATGACACATTTCATTCGTAATTTTAACAAATTTAGCAATTTCTTTATTTTGTATTTTTTTACTTTATGTCAATACTCGAACATCCAATCAGAACTTTCAAATACTCAGAAGTGTTCCCATGATCACTACAAATGTATACTTTGACATTCGCACTCAATGTCACAATAAAACAGCACCTACCCGCTTTGGACTAGGTATCCGCTTTAGGCTACCTTCCCCTATATTCAAAAAATTTATTAAGTACTAATTACTATTTTTAGCAAATATTTTTAGAGAGAAAAAATTCCATTTATTAATAATTAAATTTATTGAATAAAGTGGGTAAAAGAAAATTATTTCTCTAGCGACAGAATTTGAATAATAGCTTCTTTTCATTTTTATTAAAAAAAAAAAAAATTCAGCGGTCGTGAGATTAAAAAACAATTAATGAGAATAAATTCAGCAATTAGTTAGATCTCATTAGAGCTGGCGGAGCTTAAAAGGTGTAAATACCGAAAAAAGCGTTTATTATAAAGGAACGTGTCATAAATTCTTTTGATCAGTTATTCCCGATCTGTTGAATAATCTCTTCGGTAACTAATTGATTCCTCGGTCTTAGAAGTTAATGACTCGTAAAGGAGATAGATTATTATCAATATCTATAGGAAGAGATAGAAGACGAAGTAGAAGAGGTAGAAGAGGTATACAGAAACTCTTACTCTCAATCAGGAATTAAAAATGACGTATAAAGAAGGCTGTAAGGTCCTGGTAGTCTTTCTTTCTTAAAACTTTTGAAACTAATACCGTCATTATAATTCTGAATGGCTAGCGACATAGGTATACAAAAAGTTTATAAAGACAAAAGAATAAAAAATGTTAATTAATAGGGTATTCACTCTCAGATACCTGATGAATATAATAAGCCGTGTCATTAAGAGACTTATAATTAATTATTATCATTATTGCTATTCAGATTGGAAAGTTATATTATGCTTAATGCGCCTTCAAAAGCTATTTTACGTAATTAGATTTTTATACCTTTAAGATATCTTATAGCCCTTATTACGAGTTCACTTTAAATCCTAAAGGGTGATTCCAGCTAGAGCTACAGTAAGACAAGGACGATAAAAAAAAAGGAGCTACTCCTGCTCCTGCTTCAGCTCCTGCTCGCTCTGTCTAATTGCCCCAAGTTAATTAGATTTTTTCATGCCGGGCATTAATTAGAGCATCTGGTTAAAAAATAGCAGCCAACATTTTGTCGGAAAGTGTTTTAAAATGCAAATCCGAATATAAGTAAGGCACTTTTCTTTTTATTTTTGATACACTGAATATTGGGAAAATCGTTGAAAAAATTTGTATATGCGCTTATGTGGTTATAAATAATTTTTCATAAGTCTTTATATAGTTTATACTCAAAATTAGCCGTATCGGGCCAAAATCAAGCTTTGTCGGGTAATGTAAGCATATATCTGGCTTAATATGGCTTCATATGACTTTATATGACCATATCTGGCCTCGTATAGTCTAATATGTCTATATATATAATTATTAACAAGCCCTGATGTAGTTTAAAAATAAAAACTGGTCATATTACGCCAGAATCATGCTATATCGAGACATATATGGCTTCATATAGTTTCATATAGTTCAATATGACTTCATATAACCATATCAGCCCTGATGTAACCTAATATGCCCATATATGATTTCCTGTAAGCTCTTATATGGTTTTAAAATAAAAATGAGCTTTAGTAAGTCAGAATGAAACCATATCTGATTCAATATGGCTTTATACGACTTAATATGGTTGCTTATGACCATATCAGGCCTTATATGATTTATATAACAATATAGTATTTTTAATGCTTTTTGATATGTAAAAATAGATCATATTAAGCCGTGTTAATTCATATATGACTTAATACGTAATTATCTGACCCGAAATTGTCTAATATGGCCATATACAATTTTTAATATGGTCTAAAAAAAAATTAGCCATATCAGGCCAGATAAAAAAATTTTTTTTTTACGAGAATAAAAAAAAGCTTCAAAAATGAACAATTAAATTTAAATTATTCTCGTTTAATGTTCACCCTTTGGGTCATTGTGTCCCTGAAAGAATCTCTTGATAAATATTCCACAGCTGAGGTCTTTTTCACTCATTTCTTGGCACCGTTGGCTGGTTTTCTGTCGGCGTCGGAAAGGACTATTCCCTCTTCTTCCTCCAGTACCTTTTACCTTTGCTCGAGGGAACAAAAACACTAAATACACGACAAAGCTGCATACCGAGTCCGCGAGACGCACTGACGCGTCTCATCAACGGGCAACACCGGAAGCTTTACTTTTTGCCGAGCAATATTACATTTTTTTATCGCGCGGGACCTGGAGCAAGTCAAAAAGAACAACAATCTTTTGTTAATAATCGCTGGCGATGGTGATAATAAAAATGTAGCCTCGCGGTGGCTAACCCACCCCTTATGATGTTTAATGTTTAATGTTTGACTTCGTTTGGGTTTATTATATTATAAATATGGCTTATTCACATCCGTAATAATTATTTCCAAAATTGTGGCGAGTTTCCTCGGTGGATTCACCGTTTGATGGTTAGTTCCAATTTATCTTGTATATACATCTTAATAACATTTTGTAATAACATCCTATCACGCATCGCCGAAATAACATGTTGCTTCTTACTCTTATTATCATTGTTATTATTATTATTTTTATTATCTTCAGTCTTCGTACTCTTCGAGTTCTGACTGCCCCCTCCTTCCAACCCTTCCCGCGAGAAATGGTAATAAATAATAATTAATCACGAGCATTGTTTCACGCCCCTGGGTAAAGATATTTAGATCTGATTTAGCGATGAGGATTTACATGTGCACATGCTAGTGGATAAATGTGAGGTATATTTTTGGTCGGTCTCACTTATGCATGCTTTGAAGTTTCTTCAAAATTTTATTGAAAATCTAAATCACAAAAACTAAAATCGAAAAACATTTAGCGTTAATAATTGATAAAATAAAAAAAATGTTGAACAAATGTTAACTGTCAAGAAAAAAAAAAGGCTCTCAAGCAAATAAAAGTGTGCTGTTAGACATTTAAGGATGCTTTTTGTAAATGGATTGGTTTCGGTAATACAATTTTACAAATTAAAGGTGAGTTATCGTTTGATGTTTTAGTTGGTTAGTTTTGTGGTGAAGTCAATAGACCGTTGGTTGGTTGGTTGGACATCTTATATCTCTCGTTTTCTCAGTTGTGTTGTTGGGAGTAGAGACCCGGCTACAAAGAATTGCAGAGAGTATTCCCATCAGAGAGTCTGAGTCTCCTCTGAGAAGAGAACACATTCTATTCTCGATCCGACTAAATTCTTTGACGGCTTTCGAAATCGCTTAGCGTGAAGGAATGCCCTTGGTTAATTTTTTGTTTTGGTGATCTTTAGTTCAACAGCTCGTTGTCGTGCAGTCGTAGTAGTCTACATGCGGTCTGATCTACAGCATGTGTCTGATGATCAAATTAAAGTATTTTACTTTGTTGTCCAAACATTAAATAATCAATGACATTTATTTCGTTTTAAACCCTGTAAAAACACGTTCACCACAACTATTTCACCCGGGCCGGGTTTTTGCCGGCAGTACATTAAATCCTCAGATCTCTGATTAACAACAGCTCTCAACTCAAACCAACAAACATCAACGACCAGCCATCAAATTACACCAAAAATAGTCTGACAATACGTTTGTAAACTGGTAAACATCAAACACACGCTCGACTCTAAGCGACTCTAACTGTAAAAAATTTTTTTATGCGTCTGTATGTAATTTTTTATGTGTTTTGATATGAAAACTGGCTATGTCAGGACATATATGCCTGTATTGGGTCTGAGATAGTACCAAAAACCTCCAACAGATGGCGTATAGTTGTTTAATTTTTTCTTAGCCGGAGAGTTGAGCTCAAAATTTTAAAATTTAAATAAAAATCGTCTGTTTATATCTCTGAAGAGCTTATTTGTCATTTGTTTTTGATCTAATTAATTACTAAATCAATTTTTCTTCTTATATCATGTAATAATTGACATCTCAGGCCATGTAGATTTTTTTTTTACGGGGTTAAACACCTCTGAGCGTCTCTAAATAGCTCTAAATGTATTTTTGATCTGGCTTTTTGTGGTGTTGTTGCATTTTTTATTACTTTCAGTGAATTATCTGATGTCTTTATTTCTAAAAATATTTCTTTTCACACATCTCTACATATAAATCGAATTTTGTATCAATTTAGAATCTAAGATTTAAAAAAAAAAAAAAAACTTTAAAATCTCATAGATGTCAAGTTTATGTCGTTTAAAATGGGGCAGCTCAACTTTAAATAGCTCTAAGTGACTCTAAACACCATTGAATAGTTTGAAGTGTCTCTTAACAATTTGAAATGTCTTTAAATAAATTTTCCAATAAATACTACTCCTAATTACCAATCGCAACCCTGTTACCTATAATTGCAGTCAACTATTCACACAAACATACCAGTCGGCAAGTAAACTCAAGCGAGAAAAGAACAAGGCTACAGGGATTTGATGCACAAAGAGATATTATTCTTTAGGTTACTAAAACTCGTTTTATTCTGTTTACACCTTCGCGAAGGGTATACTTATGTTTTCTGACTTACTCATTTTTTAGACAACCATGAGAGATATACTCTGGTTCTTATTTAACTCTTAACTCTTAACTCGTAGCTCTCAACTGGGGTTTATGCCGTTGTCTTTTCTTTTCTCTCAGTCCTGATCTTCAGCTCAGTGTTGGTCTTCCTTCTTTCTTTGCTCCCATGCTAACCGGCATTCACAACAGTTGTAGTCTTGTTTGTACCGTGTAGTGTGAGAGTGTATTGCGACTGGCACGCATGTACAAAACCTCCGACTTACACACTCACTCACCAAAGAGATCTCACCGTGTTTAATTTAATTGGTATCGACGCCCTCAATCGAATGAGCAAACCATTCGCTCTCGAGCTTTAATTTTATGGTGATGTTTGCACTCCGCCCCATACAATTTACCGAGGAATCATAAGCCTTTTATTAAAAATTCAAGGGAAAGCATCTCCAACAGGCCCACCTTACTCGGCCTTGACTTTCCAAACCAATCTGAATCAAAGGAGAGTTTTAAATGAGTCTCAAATTTTAGCAAAATCGTGAAACTAATTTCATTTTATGTTTAAGTTCAAAATTCGGAATTTGTTGCACCAGAAGAATTGATGATGATTATTTGGCTGTACTTCGCAATCTCTATTTGTGCTTTCCACTGTTGGCTGTTAATATCTCAGAATACGAGCAAGACTATGACAGAGCCCGTCTTCTATTTGGATGGCAATTGCGTTGCTAGGAGACAAACGATGGAAAGGAGGAGAAAGACCGAGACGAAGATGAGGAACCTGGAAATAATGTCCGTCGGTTTTATGATCGAGTGCTTTTAGTCTCAATCCAACTGCAGTAGATGTCGTCAGCTCGTTAGCTGACTAAGTCCGTTCATGCATAAATATCCGTTTAGCGCAAATTTGAATAGATAGTCGATCAACTTTGTAAACAATGCGTCACTTTTATACAACTATTTGGGTTTGATCTTTATGACCGGCGCTCGCTAGTTCCGGGGTAGTTTCATTCCGGACCAAAGTTCCCTGTTCGGTTAATTGTCAACGGCTAGACGGAACTTTTGATGGGTAATTTTAGGAATTTTGAGCGAATCTAAAGTCATTTTCTTTGTGTTCATATCTCAATTATTTGGGTTATAAATAAGAAACAACTATAACTTCTAAAATATTAAGTTTAAAAATATTTTCAATGATACCAAAATTGTTCAAAATTTATTTATCTCTAACTTTTGCTTGAAATATTTTTCTCTAAATTCAAAATTTCTGTAATTAGAGCCATTTTTCCAAATCCTATCATTCCAAAAATCTCAAATTGTAATTTTTACAAAAAAATGATTAAATCTTCTGAAATATCAATGGTTTAAAAATTTTTGTAAAAATCAAAACTTTAAAAATTACAATAAATTGTTATTTCAACTTTTGAAAAGAAAAGCTAAAAACTTTTATTTTTTCGATTTATCTCTATTTATAGCAATGAAACATACCTAAAATAGGACAGAGTAACATTCTACATATAGCTTAAATTCCTTACCATTCTAAAGATCAGCATACATAAAATGATAAATATTACTATTTCCTTTTCTCGTATAAAACATCAACATCGAAAACGGAACTCGAGCACAAATAAATCCATCAAAAAATAAAATCTGTCATGCATCGACTTGGAGATAAAATTTCCACTCAAGAGTCACTCGAGCGATAAATAATCAGCATAATGTTAAACAAACATCGAAAGAGAGGATTAAAAAAGCGAGAAAACGTTCAGACATTTGAACCCGCAGTTATTGAGAGGACGTCAAGCGGTCGATGGATATCAGCCGTATATTTATTGGCATTAGTTTCTGGAACAAAAAAAATCCATGCCCTCTTTGACGCGTTTTCTGCGAAATCAGTCATCTTGCATAAGCTAAACAGCTCGACAACGGCAAAAAGAGTTGAATCTATGACGTTAAGAGACACCAGCCTCGGAGCTGCGAGCAACCGTTGAGACCGAGGCATCCTTACCATTTTACCGAGCACCAATCATCTGCATTGACAGGAGTCTGTTCGGGAACAAAAACTTGGTTAAATTTCGCTGCTAGCGGCCCGCAGTAGTTCTGGTAGTGGTAGTGCCTCCATCTACTCCGCGGTTCTCCATCCACCGTTCGATTCCCCTTCACGTTATTTTCCTCGATCTCAAAGTCACGCTTTTTCATCCCACCCTCATTCCACTTGTGCCTCTGCCACTACCCCGAGCTTCCATTACTTGTTTTTCATCGCTTGCATCGACAGAATTTCGCCATACTTCTCAAGCATGCAAACGACATGCGATAGATTTACTCGTCTAAAATGTTCTCCTCATTCGCACAGATTCAAGAAATTTCAAATTGGCTCTCTCCTCGCAAAAAACAACATTTGTCAACAAACGCTATTATATTTGCTTTGATGATTATTCTCCTTTCAACAGCGCAAGATCCTTGTTTTATTTTTCCACTTAATGTCTTTCCACTTAATGTCCTTTTCCTTTGTTCCTTTTCTTGCTTTTCTTTGGACAGGAATTTTATGGATACAAGAATAATAAATATTCTTAGTGTGAAGGAAATAAAACGTGGGATATTAGATTAAAGGGAAGAAAGAAAAGGTGGGAAGGAGGGGGGAGGGGGTAAGTGTGCTCTGACGAATCCACATAAAATGTCACGATAATGATGACTCATATATATATAAATTTATATCTATAGACTGAGAGTTTGCTTTGGCAGTAACTCGTTTGATTTATCGGGCGGGTTCACGGCGATCCACTTTTTGCGGCATGGGTACGGCACCTTCCATATATACACACACTTTCTGCCACGACACTCCTTTGTTACGCCTTATTATCCCGATCTAGACATAAAACTCTGGATCACAGATTGGCTAGTGATAGTAAGATAGAAATAGAGATAGAGAATCGATAGAAGGATAATATTCGATTGCTATTCTCCAAGTTTATTGTATTGGTCAATGGTTGATTTTATGCAGGACGGAAGCTGCTGTTTTGAATTTTTTTTATTTTTAAAATAATTGAAATGAAAATTGTAAATAACATGAAAAATTTTCTCAAGGGGATGAATTTTAATTGATTTAAATTCTGAGAAAAATTGTATCCTTATTATTAATAAAAAAAAAATCGACGCGTGAATTCCGTATCTATTGAATAAATTATCTATGATAATTTATTTCCTAAGGAATATTATAAATTTATATGTCAGTTACTGTCAATAAGATAAAAGTAATTAATTTTAATTAATCAAACGTGATAATGTTAATAATTTATTATTTTTAACTTTTTATCAATTAGACTAAAAAATAATATTTATGGAAAATTAATTCAAAATTTTAAAATTTTTTGATGTATTTTTTTAGTAACGTGGCACATAAAACTTGTTAAAAAATTAATTTAAGTCTAAATATTTTTCACACTATCCTGCAATTTTTCGCATTTTTCCTTGAAGAAAATATCATTGGGCTGTAAAGTTGAAGCGGATATATTTCTCAGAGTATTCATTTTGTGGCATAGGTGTAAGGTGAATAAAGAGGATGTGTATGTATATATCGGATTAAATTAATAATCCTTAGATCTCGGAGGATAGCCCTTGACTCGCTCGGAGTCAAAAGCAAAAGATAGGGTAGTATGTAGCAATGTGCAATGGAGAATGTGGAACGTGCAATGTGCAGTATAGAATGTGTACATCGACGAGTGTATGTGAATTTAACGTACATATACAGATAGACAGTACTCGGGTTGTTAGAGGGCAAAAGTCTACGAGCGTGATGCGAGCATCGAGTTGATTTATGCTAGATGGTAGATAGTGCGTGCTGGTTGGCTCGCCAAGACTGGTTGGTGCCGTGCATTCTTCCAGCTCTTTGCTGCCTATAACTCCGGGCTACGGATATCTCGAACGCAATACGTACAATATATATAAATCGTATCTGCCGAGAGTTTTGAGTGCATATAAGACAAAGCCAAAGGTAAGCCACAATACACGAGGAGGGACCTGGTATAAAATAAATATACAGCGCCTATCTGTCCCTTTTTTACGGATCGAACCTCTCAGGGCCGTACATGCACCAAACTCACGTGTTTCTCGATGTGCAGATCAGTATCCACACCGCAGGCGAGATCTGGATGCTGCAATAAGTCTAGGATTCGAAAAATTAAGGGCAAAAAGAACCCACGAGAGAGGGGACCGTCAAGAAAAGAAGGGACCTTTGAAAGCTGGATAAGAAGAGGACTGAGCGGGCCAAGAGGAGGACGAGGATGAGAAGAACAGAAGGGGGCTGGCGATATCACTGGGATACCAAAAGTAAGAGAGGAGAAGGCCAGATAGCTGTCAGCAAGCTTTGAAAAATGTGCCAAGTTGAGAAAAAGTGGTTGCCGTGACTGTAAGCGCCGTGTACGCTCTCTCAGCCCGGGCATTTCACCAACATTCAGGGCCACTGCACCACCAGTTAAACCTGGACCACTCGCCCTTCTGTTTCTGTTGGAACTTCTTCTCGGTCTTGATCCTCCTTTTCTCGGTCCATTACCTCGTATTATATGGATCCTCTGGTCAGTTCTTACCTGGCTGTTAACCACGGTACAGCTAAAGAGTACAGGATTGAAGAATGTGGAAGGACGACTGGCCCTCCTCGTTCCATTACCATTAACACGCGCTAACATATCAGTAGTTATGGCTCGTGTTTGACACGTATATCCCGCAATAATATATATATATATATATATATAAAAGTCCATTTGTTATGTTTTAAAAATAACAACATTGTTATTATCCTCATCAGCATCATCATTATCACGAAAGGAATGGAGGGAGTAGGATTCTGGATCTCTCTATCGGAGCTGGGAATTGCAACAACAATTAGCGAGGAGGTAATTAATAATCTGGGAATCGGAAAATAGAGGACTAATGAGCGTATTAATAATAACAATGATAACAAGCTTGGGAATCTTGGCGTTATTAATTAGATAATGCGCGTGGAGCGTGACATAAAAAATAATAAACGGGACGGATAAACCGAGGGGCCAAAAAAAACGGACATTAAGGGTATTATTTATTGGATGTAAGCTGCATTTGAGCTTTTAACACATTCTACGTATGTTTTATACGGAGGAGTAACGTAATTATCATCGGGTTTCCACGGCGAGTAGTCACGTAGATGTTGGCGCATCGTCTTTAAGCGTTTTTACCCCTCAGGAACTCTGGGACTTTTAAGAGGTAAACGGGTGCTCGTCCACGCCATTAAGTAATGCAGTCGATTTCTTCGACTTGTCGCGTCCTCACAAACTTGTTTCTCCAACTGCACCGGAGTTAGCCTCTCTCTCCGCCTCCGCTTTCGGCGCACGTCAATGCGAACGTCTGTGCGAGAGAAGGAGAGAAGGAGCAACATGGGAAAAACAACCGAAACAAGGATCTCTCAGAAACCGAGCATAGACCTTTTTGTTCGCAAGTTTTCGTTCCTCCGAGCAACACTCGGATCTTGCCAGTCCGAAGGATGCCCGAGTGTGACTTAAGAGCCGCGGTAATGGCGTCAACGCAAGGCATACCTATCAGATCCTCATCGTGGTTTTCTATATCTGCTGGCTTGCTTCCGATTCTGGTTATCCTTCTCGGTCTGCAGCTGCTTCTACTGAGGAATAGCTGCTGTACTGGTAGCTCCACTCCTCGCTACACCTCAAGAATTTATGCCGTCGATATTGCCAAGCGAATTCAAAAGCAGCTGGTATTTTGCTGCCCGCTTCACAATAATAATTACTGCAGATGGGTATACCCATCGAAATTCAATTCAATTACAGTCATTTTTCAATGATTAAGGTTCTTTGTGATGAAGACTTGTCAAGAAAAATTTTTGATACCAAATGATGTGTTTCTACATGGTCATATAGAAAATCTAATGTTCATATCTTCAACAGAGTCTGAACGAAACATAATCTTGTGAGTTTCCATATTGATCAGCTTCATCACCACTTCTAAGAATAAGTCAGCTCTACACTGCAATCACTAGTTCTGTTGTTATCGATTGACTCTATAGCTGCTATATAATGACCATTGTATCTCAAAGTTCATTAGAACAAAGAGATTACCACCATGCAATGTGAAATTTCCTGTTTTCCGTGTTTCTAAAAGCCACTTCAGCCTACAAAAGTTGACATTTACCGAAGAAACAGATTCGGAAACCCAGTATTTACTATGAAAAGATAAACAGAATAGTATTATACTAAAATGATGTAACATATATGGAAGATATTGGTGGTAGTGCAGCACATTATGCATGCAGATATCGACTTGCGATGATACCACGATACTGCATTCCATTATATCGTGGATCGTGGATCGTAGATCGAGTATAAGGTAATAATAGATGACCGAACGTGGAGGTACTTTGCGGTGTAGAGTCTCCGAAAAGTATATGGCGGATGGAACCTTAGCAGTAGAATAAGTTGAAAACCGAGGAAAGCGTAGAGGTCCATTGATAGTAGTGGGTGAATATAAGTAGGTTGATATTGGCTCGGAACGTGATTCGATTTGGGGTTCAGACAGAGGGAGCGGTTTCTCCTTAAGTCGAGACCAATATGCATGTATATTGATGCATCCAGGAGCATGTATGAGGAGAATGAGACCGAGAGCGAGAGAGGAACGTCAATCGGAATGGGCTTTCAATTTAAATTATCCTCGATATCGGAGCTCTCGCGAGAGCTATCGATCTCCCTGGCACTCCACTCGCGAATGATAAATCGGGCGGTTTCGCCGTGACAGAGCTAGATACCAGATATATGTACACCCGGCTTTGATGTGTGAATCTGTGCATGGTGATGTTCATGTAGGGCGAGCATGTGTGCCCGACTCAAAGCCGAGGCAAACTCCTTTCGGCAATTCCCGTCAGTGCGATACCATTTTCACGGTCGTTTCATCCTCAATTGCATCACTTAAATGTACTATGCACTTATGTCAAGGTATCCGAGACTATATGTTATGTGTATTTAGTTGTAGATGTGCATTACTCCGTTGATGGTCTCCCTGGAGCCTGCATAAACTTTATATAAGGTCGTTCAGATCCTGGCTGCATGATAGATACAGAAAAACCCCCTTTAAACTCTGGTACCTCAGTATTACTGCCTGACGTTATATTAAAGTTGTTACTTTCATAACATCTATTGATGAGTTGCATAGCTTGCTAGAAAATTCCTATAAAAGGCGCTTTCAAATTTAAAAAACGTATCTTTATTACGAAATAGATAAATTATTAGAATTTGATGCAGTACAGCGAATTTCGATAAAAAAATTTCTTATTAACTCTCTTGTAGTGAGACAGTTTAGCTACCATGTGCCATCTGTTGGAGTTTTTAAGAACTATTTCTGATCAAAAAATTATGTTTGAACTTATCAAGCTCTAGACGCCTCTTGATGTGACCAATTATCATATTAGAACACTTATAACTTATGACATTACATATGGACTCATCAGGTCATATCAGAAAAGTTTTCCACGCTACCACAATTAAAATCGATAAAACGGTGTAAATACCAGGTATAAAGTATAAGGTATCATTGCAGTAAATGAGAGCGATTTAAATACTGGAAATAAATATAAAGTGAAGGTATTGAACGTGAAAATTTATTATTATCGGAGTGTTCGTCACGGCGGCCGACAGCTTCTTAGGCTGACACTGGAAACTAATAAATAATACATTTGTGATACGGGTGGTCAGGGCAAAAAATAGGAACACCGCCTTTGAAGCCGCGGACCTTGAGTGTAACTCGACTCGCATTTCAAATGTATATCGGTATTTTTATACCATTATATATATCTCGGCCATATATCTGGTATCGCTATCGCTATTACTATATTTACAACGATCTCATTAACCTTTAAACCACGTACCAGCTAAAAATAGCCAAACAGTTCGTTGCTTTCATTAAACTTTTATTTCGTTAGATCCTTATTTTGTTTAATCGCCGAATAAACATTTGAGCAATTATTTTAATGCTTCTCCAGTTTAATCAGGATTACCAGGACTTTTGTACATAATAGTCTTGATTTTAGGATTGAGATCGCAACGTGGCAGTCGAATGCGTGCCAAGAATTGCGGAGAACCGCGTGGACGTTAATTTGGTCCGGGTTCCCAGACACCACGCGGTTCAGAGTCTATTTTCCGGTGATGGCATTGTGCCCGCACTCCCATCTCAAAACACAGTCTTCATGTTGCTCCTTTTTCACGTAGTACTACACCGAAGAGCGACTTATTTATCTCCTCAGTGGCTTGCACTGGCTGTGAGAGATTCAGTGGCCTTTTTGTTGCCATGCTTTTCCACCGCTCCTGGTATCGCTCCATGTAATAATAAAGTCCGGCATGCTGCAGACAGACTCGAGTAAATAATACTGTCCACGTCGATGCTTAACAGCGAGACTTTCGGATCGGAGAAGGCCAGCGAACCAGTGTGTGAATGTCAAAGTGGATGTGGATGTGGATGTTAGATAAAACCGAATGAAAATCGAACAAAAGAAGAAGAAGAAGAAGAGCAAGAACAAGAAGAGTCAAATGAAACAACCGTCACATTACATGCCTTAGCAGAATCGCTAGGAAAGGAAAGGAAAGGAAAGACGGAGAAACTAATTGCCCGATCTTGTGCCCCCACTGACGCTCTCAATATACCCTCCCAATGTGTTGAATAGCTACTGTCGTTTTATTATAATTTTATTATAACTGCTTTCTGGTTGGGAGTGTACTGACCCAGCCTGGGTAAAAATAAAACAAAGACCCATGGAAAAGATTATCGAGAGAGGAGATATCAAGTCGGAAAGAGAGGAAGAAAAGGAAGAAGAATGAATCTCTTGGGTGTACGAAGTAGACGAGACGGAATGCAAAATAGAGCCGCAAATCCATGGATCAAAGGGATCGTGGATAGGAATGGCTAAACGACCCGTCTCGACATTTCGGTTGTTGCCTACTCGACTTTGAGGTGACGGCGATACTAGTAGCTCGACAGTAGCTGGAGCATTGTTGTTTTCGTTGTAATGCAAATAATCTTTTCCCTGAAGAATAGCATTACTACTAAATCTTCTCGGGGAGATACAATGAGATGTTATTTCGGAGAGCTGGAAAATAGTTTTATTTTCAAGCGTTGTTCTTGTTTGATCCGCCGGATTTAAGAAATGGTTTTTTAAAGGATTATTCTTTTTAGAGTCATCTCATCCCGTGGAAAAATTTTCTGATGGAGTTTGATATATTCATACATGGTTTGATAATAAAATTGGTTATGTCAGGCCTTATATGAGCTTAATATGTACAAAAATGACAATAATACAGTGTACAATTTTATTATCCAATTTCGTATGGAAAACAATCAAAAGATAGCGCACGATCGCTAAATTTTTTCTTTACAAGAGAGTTAACTTCAAAATTTTAAGTAATAAAATAAAATAAAAAGTTACGTTTAATTTGATCAACTAATGATCTGAATTTTATTCAACTTTACATTATTGACCTGAAAAACATCTTTCAAATAAAATATAAAAATTAAAAATAAATTTTTAATTCTCACATAGCTTGATATAACCATATATGACCGAATAAACCCATATCAGAATATTTTTTTCACGGAACATGAGATGACAAAACGGTACGAGAAGCTGCTCGGTAGGAGCCGAAATCGAACATCGAGCCCGAGTTTTTCGACTCATTCATTTCCGTTGGGGCCTGCAATCAATCGGGCGATCATGAATAAATTTAACGTGTACATCAGATAAATACATTCGTATTTATTTATTTATATTTATTATCCATATGACAAAAGTAATTATCTTGATAGAGATTACACGGACGCTAATATATCATCTGTGGTCTTGTTTTCTCATCAGCATCAGCATCACACTCCAGACTGGAGACTGGAGATTCAACACTACAGAAGTTTGAGTTAACTACCAAGATGGGGTGAGTGTAGATGTGCGGATGTGTGGATGGAGTATGTTCACAGACTAAAACTCGATCGCGTACAACATGTACGGGACAAAAAATATATGAGTTTGTTATAGAGGTGGCGGTATCTATATCACCGTGATGAGGTACATCCCCCGTATTCTTGGCTCGTTATTTTTGCTTGCTTCATTTCTTGTTCACATTCCCAGTGATTGAGTTAGACGGCGTGTATGCTTGTATGTACTCCCGAGCTGAGTACCGTTGAAGCAACGATCCGCTTCCAGCTTGCCTTCATATCACATAATCCCGCGGCTTCATAACCTACGTGCCCGTCTACGTCGTTGCTTACCAAGCTGCTGAGTGGCATGCAGTTGCCAATTGGTGCTCGACACCTACTCGGAAAATACTCTCAAGCGGCTATGAATTATAGAGCATACAACATCCTCGATGTGCATACACATATATATTACCAAACCGGAATTCCAACTGTTACGTTTTTCGTGACACACATTCACTCCCTGATAAATGTTTATGTTGATGCTTTTGGTTTTGGTTACCTGGAATATGTATTGAGGCTCGTTAATAATTCCACGATTTAGCAACATTTTAGCGGAGTATGACGAGGAACGATAATTCATATAAAGTCGTGTGACATGGATGCTTACGTGGTTTGTTTATCTTGTACACGATGTACTTCATTTTATCGTATACCTAGACCTAGACGTGATATATGGTCTTCGTAAGCGAACCTGTGATTGTAATATCTTAATACTGAGCATGAAATATGAATTTCAAATTCTGGGCTCTCTACTTCCATTGTCTGATTATTTATGATTTCACCTTTGATTTCAAGTTTTACCAAATAAGGGGACATACAATTACGCTCGAAAAATTTTCAATTCCTACGTTTGAATTCAAATTTTGATCAAAACTAGTGGACTATCTTCTCATACGAATTGATAAATCCCTAAACATCCCGATAGTTCTATTTATGACCTAAATTGATTTTATGCAACCAAAAAGAATTTTGGATAACTCCTAATATGTCTTTCTACAGTCTAATATAAAACTTGGCCACATCAAGCCAAAAAAAAAATTTTTTTTCACTGAAAGTTCCACCCAAGAGATACAATAAAAATGATAAAGCCTCTAATGATTTTTCCATATCTCCAGCATCTAACCCAAAGTTAATACGCCTTCACAAATTGAATCCTCCTGATGTTGAATCGCCAGCGGAAACAAACGTTGAAAAAAAAAAAAAAAAAAAAAAACATCTTTTAATATCGTGATTTTGGGAGTGACGTATTCGTAAATGATATGACAGTAGGGCGTATCCGAAACACGAATATACGAGGCATTCAATAATCAGGAGGCACAACCGTAAATCGTGATGGGAGATAGTGATCGGTAATCCGAAAGCGACTTGTCCTCAGAGCACCTTCAAGGTTGCACGAACCAGCAAACAGCAAGCAGCTTTTCTATCTGCTGTCCGACTGAAGTCAGAGTCGGTGATCGGTAGCCGAATGAGAACGAGAACGAAAGCCAGAAACAGAAATAGAGGCAACCAGGAGCCCGTGTACTTGGGAGTTTTAGCAGTAAGCAGGAAATACACGCTTCTGCTCCTGCTCATGCTCGGGATGAGAATCCAATTCAATAGCCAGCCCTTGTCTCTGCGGAGGAGAGACCACTGGAGATCGTACATGTTTATATTCGAGGCAAGGAGGTATATAGTTATAGTTGTCGTAACGACTCGACTACTGCTATCCGAGGAATAGCCGAAGGTAGATAGGTAGCCAACCAGCCAGTTGTATGCCTCGCTCGTCCAGGATCCAATAGTAGGATTATAGGAGATAGTTGCTTAAAGTAGATGTATCTTTAAAATCGTGAGACTCGCGAGACGATTTATTGTTTAAAGTATTCTCCTAGTACAGTGTAGTGCCTTCTGTGCTGGTTGGCATAAGTGTATAACCATGCTGGAAAAGATCATCGGGAGTAATGTCTTTCGTTTTTACGATTTCGTGCTCCTCTGATGTTCACATGTTATTTATTTTTATCCTTGTTTCTCTTTCTGTTTCTCCTTCCACTTATTTTTATCTTATTTTTCTCTACGCGGAACATCTGATGCATGGATATATTATGACAGAACACAAGTCAAAATACTTTGTTTACGCTCGGCAGAGTTCGAGGTTCCACGGAATGTGTATTTTTATCATCAAGCGCCCTACACATTCACCATCCTCTATTCTGTTTGCTGCAACGCTGAATCCGATGCACCAAAGGACACCGAGGACTCTGCAGAATACTGAAGACTACCCAAAAGTCTTGCTCTATATTTGCTGTTTCCAAGCTGATGGGTTCGATCGGCGAGTGCGTTATTAACTGCCTGTGTGCCACTTGACCTGATTACCAGGCAGTAGTTCTGCCAGAACTAGGAATTTGCTAATCCAATTTCGTCTTATTAACCCACAAATCCAGAATACTGTGATTAAAAGAAATTAATCTCTGGTGCGCTGGTTTCTAGATTGGGCTTTAAGGTTTCCTTTACAGTAGGATGTACCGGGAAAGAATTGTCGGCTGAGCTGTCGATATCATACTTTCACGCGGGAAGCATAGATGGAGCTAGGCGCTCTGAACCTCCGCTTTTATCACATTTTTTTCTACAACGGCTATTACGTTATAATTTTTGATAAGAGTTTTTAAGTTTGTAATATTCTTTTTTATGGTATTGTTATGAACGATGAGTAAATTGAAATTATATTGATGAATAATAAAATTTAGAAATTCGCAAAGTAGAATCTATTGATTACGAAGCTTGCATGAACATATTAAAACTTTTGGAAATTATATTTAATGAGTTGCATGAATATTTTGTATGAGAAAGAATTTTTGTCAATTGTACTGCATATTTAATATTTATTATGAAAGTATAATGGATTTTCTTCATTGCGCTAAAATTACCAAAAAAATAATCTCAGAGTAAAATTATGGATTTATCGAAAAAAGTAATGAATGCATTGGACATTATTGATTTGATTAGCAAGTATTGATTTTTAGCGTTGGCATAAAATTCTTCGCCGGCTCGAAAGTGGCTCGGCCAGTTAACCACGATATTGAAACGTAAACAGTAATTTTATTAATGTATTTAAAGCTAAAGCATTGTCATTAATTATGGTAATCACCGATTTTATTTAAATAAACCCTCGGTACAATACTAATGAGTAATGAACATTTATAATGTAATACATGGAGCATGTATAACATTATATGGAGCAGAATATAATTATGGCGGAAAAAATGGGCATGTATGTATTTAAAAAGAAAACAAAGTAGTAAGTATTGAGGATAAAGGATAAAGGAAAGCTGGACTCAAAAAGAAACGTCACTCAGTAGCTTGATTAGAAGATGTATGCAAACGAGAATGAGAAGACCAAGTTCCGACACGAGATAGATAGGATCGGTCGGTAGTCGAACCGTGTAATTGATTCAGCTGAGCGAAACAATGAGTTTCTCGGCAGTTTCGTTGAGTATATATTGTACTCGATTTAATTCTATTCCGATGATACTCTCTTCTCATATATACACACATTTATGCATTTGTGCACGGAGTACTCACACAATCTAAGGTATATTTCATTGTGCTGTATGACCGTTTATTAATACAACGCTCGGCACACACGCGAAATTATTAAAAACCATTGATGCTGCTGATACATTAACATTTATTAATAAGCAATTAGTGTTAATAATAGCAATCACATGAATTATTAAAGCGGTTGTTGATTTGTGAACAGCGCGAACCATTTAGCATTGTTATGAGTTATGGTTGTAGTTTGTTATAGGTCTGACAAACAATGACAGCGCAAATGACTAAGTACTCGAGCTTTCCGGAAAAATATATGATCAAAGCTACGAGTACTCCGGGACTCTTTGATCTTACTTGACCAGCCAAGTAAAAGCCCACTTACTTTTTCATGCTTTTTATCATAGACCGGCTCATGATGCACCACTGTCTACGCGCAATGCATCAAATATAACTTTTAGTTTTATTTTCGAGTGTCGATCACTTTTAGGTTTTGTTTTATTTAATGAATATCGATTTTGTTTTTAATTTAAGTTTTTATTAATCGAGATTTTAGGAACATTTTTGGTTGCAATGATTTCAATATAAGATTGAAGAAAATTTGTTAATTTGTAAAAAAATCATGAAGAATACCACAAATTGTTATATTTTTAAAAATACTGTGATCATAAAACTTCATCAAAGATCATTGGACAAATTTTGAGCATCTTAGATTTTTTTACGTAATTAAATGCAGTGGAGTTTCTTTAAAATCATGGAAAAATTAAATTAGATGTTTGAATATTTGTAATGATTTTATAAAATATAACGACATCGGTATAATTGATTGGAAATTTTTGAGCTTCATTCGTTAATTTTGAAATAAAAAAAATTGATTAGATCTTGTTAAAAACTTATAAAACTTTAAAATATTTCTAATAAATTAATGAAATATTATTAAATATTGTCAGACCATTAGAAAATAAAATTTCTTAATGATCTTGAAATTTAAAAGAGCAAAACAATATTATCCTCTAAAAATGAAATAAACAAAAATCGATTAAAGTTATTCTTAAACCGGAGGTTTTCAGCTAGACAAGAACCCATAAAAAACATGTCTTTTGAGCGTTGGTTTGGCAAAAAGCCGTATATTATTATGTCTTTTTGGTTAGAGAGGCGATATTCTGGTTAAGGCCGATTTATGCCGGCGGCTCGAGCAGAGGCTCGGGATTTCTCGAGGATTAAAAAAATAATAAAACGTCTAACTGTCTAAGGAGCGTAAATTTATGAAGAGGGTAGAGAATAAAAAACATGGGAGCGATAGTGGTGTAGAGTAAAGTGCATGATATAACGGCTAGCGTACAAGGGATAAGACGAAATGAGTATCGACAGATAAAGTAAACTGATGGAACATCGAACACAAGAAAGGAGGAGAAGGGACGGAAGAGAAGAGTAGATAGAAGAGCGCTGATGGAAACAGGCATCCTCGTTGAACCGACATATCACGCAACTTAAACTCCCATCCATATAGATATATATTCCGGTGAAACAACTGAGAAATGTAATGGAAAGTGCAATCTACTGAGTAGTTGGCACACTCGCGATAGCAGTTTCGGTCAATCGCTACACTAATGCTATATACTATATCTACTATATCTGCTATATACATACATACATTGTAGAATAATCATCAACTTTGTTATTATAACAGCTATAACTCTACTATAATGCCCATAATACCGACTACCGACATAAATCTGCGTAATCGGAAAGTTTGTACATCACTTACACTGCATTACATTAAATTACCTAATCTGCATGCCAGCTCTCTTTTGATACTCATTTTTAAACAATCTGCCTTTTAATTTTTAAAAGATTTAATAACTATCACAATCATATCAACAGAGAGTTATTTCAAAACCGTGACTCGGAGGAAATATTGTTGTTTAATCTATGCTATTTAATTTTAAATTGAATGGTGCCGTGGATACCGGGAGTGAATAGTGATTGATTGCGAAGCATGACTTTTTTTTACTTTTTGTGCTACATTTCATAAGTTTTATTGTCCATGTGCGTGGTAGGGCGCGCCAGAGTTGGTCAACTTTTGTTTTGTTTTCTTTGAGATATGGAAATATGTCGTTGATTAGAAAGTACGGCTCAATTATATTTTTGAGCGTATTTTCGTAGGCAAAAATACCTCGACTTCCTTTTGTTGGGTTTTTATAGAGATTTGGCTTGTGTAATTGCACTTGAGAGTCAACAAGGATTAGTTAATATTCAAATAAAAGTGACATTGAAAGTAAAAGGCCCGAATGTATCAGGCTTTCTAGCTTACAACGTTCAGCATTGTCCTTTTATCAATATTTGATCAACCTTCTTATGTAATAGGAAAATATTTTGTTTTGGTGGGACCTGAGTAGGTAAAAATGTAATGAGGCCACATTTTTCGGCTTGAAAAGAAACTTTGATGTTTTGTTGTGAAATTTGGGGCTTAGTGAATACATAAGCGGGATTAAATCTCAAATGTTGAATGTTTTATAAAATTCTACGGAAAATTATTGGAATTATGGAAAGATTTTAAATACAGTCTATTATTTAAAAAAATTTTCATAACTTTGTCGGTTATTTTTAGTGAACAAAATTCGATATTATTCTGAAAGTATAATAATATTTGTATTAACAATTTATGAATTTTTTTTTTTCTTAAGCGAGAGATTATAAAATTTAAATGACTGGAGATATCATCTGGATCAAAAAAGGTCAATTTTATCTTTCATAAAAGTGTTTAAATCTGAAAACGATTAATTCTTAATAAGATATCTACCGATACTTAATTCTTTCGAGGTATGACTTTACCTTCATTTTTAATGAGTTCTCAAACTAATACATTTATATTTTTATTATTTCTATATTAATTTTTTAAGTTTTTCCGTTTATAAATAGTTATCCATCGTATTTAATTATAAGTCATTTTTTTTAAGAAAAATTACTCGAAAAATAATTTTTACGTACTAATTTTCTGTAAAAAAAAAATAAAGAATATGTTAAAGTATTTGATAGTCTTTGTCATAAAACCATTTAACCAATTTTTTCCGTATCTTCTTTGAATAAATAAAATTTTTTCTAAATTTTAAGTGTAAACTTTTTTTTCTTGAATTAATTTAATAATTATTTAGATTAATTAATTAAAATAAAAATTATTTGCATCAAATAAATTTTCCCCAGATTTTATTAAGAATTATAATAAAAAAAAATTTTATCAAATTTTGATAAATTTAAATTTTCTAAAAAAAATTCTAATTAAAATTTCAACTTTAGAAAATTATTTTTGATGGAAATATTGTTTGGAAAAATGTTTGGTCAAAAACTGATGGCAACTGGGTTACTGCAATGTATATGACGAAAGTATAGGTTGCGGGGTGAGTCGGGTATATGAGTAACGATCGAGTACCGAAGAAACAAACAAATACCAGTGTTAATACGATACGAAAGTTTCAAATTTCCTTAAGTATTCCACAAGTTATGTTGCCGTGGACGGTAAAGTAGCTGAAGGAGCAAGGAGGCGAAGGAGAAGCGCGTCTTGGTGGTGGAGCCTTGAGAGTGGCCAGCAGTAAACCTGGATGAATCGGGAATTTATGGAAGAATGGGAAGCAAGGTACTGCGACACATGCCATGTCGTGCTGCGGTTACCAACCAGTCAGTAAATATACCACCAGCCTACTCTTTTAATAGTAATATACATACTTCATTGCTCGCAATTTACACATTACAATTTACACGGCTACGACTTGTTTTATATATAAATATATGTATATTAATTGTTATTGGATTTAATGTATATATTTCGATAAATAATCGGCATTAATCGTGACCCGCCAACGGAATAATTTAATTATACTACGGGCTATTAATTTAAGTGTCGTGGTAGAGCGTCAGCGCCGAGGGACCTACGGACTATTTAAATAATTGTAATTTGTTTGACAATAATTTTCATTTAATTCTCGATATTGCGAGCGACGAGCTGAGCTGATTAGTTACACGAAAAAAAATTTAATTGTTAATTTACTCAGATTCAGATCTATTTTTACCGTAACATTAAATATTATCAAACATAATGTATCAAAGTCCAAAAGCCAAAATTTGGATTTTAATTTTGAAAAAAATTATTTTTACTCTGATAAAAAAATTAGCTTGATTTAAAAAAGAATTCTCGAACAAAAAACATTATTTTGAAGAGTGATAATTCAGAAGCAAGTCGAAAAATTTCCGATCTAAAGAATGATTTTTGATTCAAGTAAATTTTAATTAATTTATAAGAAAAATTCTTGAATTAACTAAAATTTATTTAAACCAAAAAAATTTTTGAATAAAAATTTTTTTTTAATTTGAAAAAAATTGCTTGATCAAAAAAAAGTATTTTTGAACCAAAAAAAAAAAATTTGAAAAGTTTTATTATCTTTAATCAAGTAAAATTCGCTTAAACTAAAAAAATGACTCATTACAGATTACATTTTAATTTTTTACGTGTAAATTCAAGACTAAATATCTTACAATTGATAAAAATTACTTATAACTGATTAAAGCAAAAAGTTTCCTGATTCACGAGTATAAACAGTCGACAGTTTCAAGTCAGTCGATTTGTTTCAATTGACAGGGGGCGATAAAAGTTAATCCGAGAAGAATTCTGAAGAGTTTTCGCTGTATACATATAAATACCTCGACAAGTTAACTCCTCAAGTTGAAATAAATTCAACAAGGGTACAACTTGGTAGAAAAGTATTCGAGGAACTTTTCAGGCGACGTCCACTTATCGATAGGGAACGGCGATGGTTTGTCTGAGGCTGAGGAAGGACTCCACGCTCTGCAAAGGAAGCATCGATGATGGAGTTACTTTCGGGGTCAGTAGGGAGGGAAAGCCAAAGACTCTCTAAAATATTTAATTGGAGTGACTATTAAATATTTTAGACGGCAATCGCAATATAATTCACTTCACTTCTCTTGACAAGCATCTAGAAACATTTTAACTTTGTGATTATCAATCGGAAAAGGACTTTGTATTGAAAATTGGGTATCTTTGTATTTTGATAAGTTTGTTTTGTTAATTGGTAATTTTTTATTGACTGAAAAAAAAATGTTATTTTTATTTTAAACAATAATAGAAATTAATGAAAACTTTTTTTTGTTTCAGGTAAGTAACAAGTCAGAGAATAAAACCTGAACAAACCTCAGTGGAGTAAGTAAACAGTCTTCAGTAAACAATTCTTTATTAAAGCGGTGAATTTTCCGGCAATAACCCTTAATTCGAAAGCTCCCAGCAGAGCCATTGAAGCCTGACGATGTCCCGATAAGAACAACAGCCAATAAAACAATTAAATTTTAATATCGTCAATAAAATACTAATGTGTGCATTGTTGTACTAATTGAATTTGACAAAGCAACAAAGTTAACTTGACAAAGAAACAAAAGGAAAGAGAAAAGCAAGGAAAGGAAAGAAAAGAGAAACAGTGAGCGGAGAATGATGACAACGAGCAAAGCGTTGTTCTCGAGAGCCTTGTAGTTAGTAGAGTACAGTAGGTAATGGTCAGGTTTAGCGAATGTAAAAAATACAAACGGATTCACAACATTGCGCAGTCGAGCAAGACAATGTATATATGTACTCACTCTACAGGTAAAGGTAAAGCTGACTGGTGAACAAAGCCGTCTAGAGCTAAAGAGGGAACCCAGTTAAAGATGCAAGAAAACTAACCAAGACAATGGCTTGACCTTTGTCATTCCCTTACAACTATACATATATATCCATTATCCATTACCCATATATATTTTATTCCGTGCGAGAATAATCGTACATTTATAAAGATTAATCGCTTACTGATTTTCTTCAGTTGTTATTAACCTATTAAAGCTCAGTCTGAAGTTATTTTCATCCTTATTCAATTCATAGGTCCTTTTTTTATTTAATTTTTTCGAATATGAGCTTCAAAATCGTAACATATATGAAGATATTTCACCACATATGATCACTTGAAACTTTACACGTGTTTATATATGATCTAATTGTCATATGTGACTATATATGATCATATATCATGTGTGTTTATGTATGATCACATGTGATTTCTTATGTGCTCACATATGATCCTAGTATATCACATAGGAAAAAATATGCCATATGTCGCCGTACATGATTATAAATGTCTTCATGTGTTTATATATGATCACATCTGACTTCGTATGTGTTCATGTATGGTCAAAATATGTCACATATGAATACATATGCCATATGTGATTCCATATGTGTTTATACATGATCACATGTGACCGTATATGCTCATATATGATCACATGTGACCGTATGTGCTCATATATGATCACATATGACCGTATGTGCTCATATATGGTCACAATATGTCACATATGAACAAAAATGCCATATGTGCTTATATATGATCATATGTGGATACATGCATTACACATATTTCATGTACAATCATATATTGTCATAGATGGTACATAGATTACATATTTTCATATATGACTC
Organism: Cotesia vestalis; assembly: GCA_000956155.1. Classification (NCBI taxonomy): domain Eukaryota; kingdom Metazoa; phylum Arthropoda; class Insecta; order Hymenoptera; family Braconidae; genus Cotesia; species Cotesia vestalis. The sequence continues at coordinate 235,579 of JZSA01003120.1, forward strand.
ATATGATCACATGTAAATATGGCTAATAAAAATATAACCATATCATTGACTTATAAAATACTTCGATGTTTTTTTTTAAGACGTTAATTGCGCTTAATTAATTAATAAATGTTTAATTAATTAATTAATAAATAATTAATAAATATTAATTAATAAATTAATTAATAACATGTTATCGAAATCGCGTATAATTTCGATAGCAGTGTTAAATAAATTAAAATTAATATAATTAGGGTTTTAATAGCACTGCCGGGAGGATATAAATAAAAATTTTTGATTTGTATACATATATATGGATATATTAACGGGACCGAGGCACTCAAGTATTTGAAAGTGGGATATGGGTGGCAGGAGAGAGGACCAAAGAATTTAAGTGGCAGAAGCACTAGCAATAGTTTAATTGTTTTTTTCTCTCTGATGGCCCCCAATATATATACGCTATAAGTTATATGTGTGTATTATATATATAACGTCTACTGGCTCACAAAACAAGTTTGTGCGTATTCGTCTATTTGAGTTTTAATAATTCCGTCAGCCAGACTAGACGCTACTCACAGTGGCATTTTATTTCAAATATTAAATATTAAATGATAAGTCTCTATAAATATGGTCGGGGCTTCCACGCTACGTCATTGAGCCTTAATTATGGCTCTAGCAATATATTACTCCGATGTATTCCCCGTGTTAATACGCTGGATACGAGAAATTTAGATTTTTATCGTTTAATGTTTGCGGGATGGATGTTTACAGTTGCTAATTATTTTCATGCTCAATGGGACATTGAGATTTAATAGTGACTCGTGAAGAACTCGATAAATATTCTTGTTATCATGTTTTTCGATAATAATCATAATCATGTTAATACTCAATGACCATAAAAAATTTTCTGATATCACTTACTGTCAATTTTCATTCATATCAAATTGTATGTTTAAAAAGAAATCCAGATTTTTGCCATAATTTTTAATTTTTCATAATTTGTCAAATATTTATCATTCAATTAGCATGCCTTACTAAACCGAAATCAGTTTAGTAGTTAATTAAACGAAAAACCGATTAAAGATAAGCTGCCGAAAAAAGTGAAAAAGAAATTTTTTTATATTTTATAATTTAATATCTCAAATCTAACTCTCTTCTAATGAGAAAATTCAGCGACCATATGCCATCTATCGGAAATTTTCAACACTATTTTTATAAAAAAATTATATATGTACATATGAAGTCGTAAAAAAATTTTTTTTCACGGATTTCTACAATAAAAAAAAAAAAATTATAAAAATAAAAATCATCAATTTTTTGATCATTTTTCCCTTCCTAAATTTTTATTAATAAATCCTCAGTACAGTATCCCGAGGTCGGGAAGGGAATAGCAATTTAATCGTCACATATTTCAACAAGCGTTGGTTAATTCATATGCTTTAACTTGAGAGAAACTTTGAATAGTATTACCAGACAGATACTAGAGGAATGTATCGACTATTTATTGGCAGGCAGCGTGTGATATTATACGAGTTAGTACACAGTATATTACCTTGATCTCACAATTAGTAATTACATGAATGCGTACGTAGAGATCATACGTTGGGAGCGGAGCGTGGATGAAAAATGACACTGTGAAGCCTGAAGCTGGGGGCCGCCAGCAAGCGGACACTTATGACTGATTCCGCTGTTGATTGCGCACTACCTATCCTTATTAGCCGTAAGATGTTATTTCCATTGATCTTTCTTTTATCAGTACGCAAATATATACTATTTAAGGAGATTAATCGCGGCTCCACAAGTACCGGGGCATAATACCCACGTTCTCGATATACCTTATACCTTCCGAGCGCTCGGGGGGCGCTATTAACCACCAGATACCTCAAGTTATCATGCCTCCATATCGTTCTCTCCTTTCTGCCCACAATCCCATTAATATTATCAACCTCGCTTCGCTCAATCAAACAAAAACATGTCCAAATTACATACCCAGCTCGTGTGATCCTGATTTATTGTTTATTATTACTTATTAGTTATTGCAAAACAACCGATTTGTTATTAATCATTATTCATTGTAGTAATAATACACTAAGTACTTAATTGAAAGTTTAGCAATCTTCTTTTTTGATGCGTCATTTACTGGAAAGCTTACTGTTTGATTTTTTAAATTAAAAAAAAAAAAACTATTTAATTTAAAGAAAATATTTTTCTCAAAATTAGTTTGGATTTATTCAAAAAATTCATGAAAAGAATTAAAAAAATTTATTATTTTTTAAAAATTTAACTTCGTAATTTTTCTCAAGGATGTTATAAAAGAAAAAGCTGCAATTATTTTTTAGAATAAGTTCAAATAAAATATTTTCTCTAAATTTTGAATGAAGAAAAATTTACAGATCGATAATTTTTTCCTTAAAATACAGTAATTGAAACTGTCGATTATTAAAATTCTATTCTCAAGATTTAAAAATTGCCAAAAAAAAAAAAAAAAATATCTGTAGCAAACTAAAAAGAAACCACCCCATTAATTTTCTAAAAAAATCACGATATAAAACCCGATATTATTTTCTCGTGAAGAAAAATAATTTTTATCGGCCATAAATAAGACAAAAAGATAAAAAGATCGGTCTAAAGAGAGTGAATAATAAATATATATTACAGTGGAGCGAAATGGTTCGTGACGATATTCATACTAACAGTTAAAGCAAGAGCAGCCCCCTGTAAAGAGGATGTTTATGAAATTAGAGAAATGATCATGCGTACTTGACAGGTCACGCGGCTGTTTTCCTGCAGTCCAAGGCCATCAGTGACAATTTATTAAGCTATGAAATTACCCACGGGACACGATACATCGGGTATCCTTTATAAAGCACACACGCACTATCGCAACTTAAATTTAAAGGCATTTAACATTCATACTGTATACTATACACTATATAATGCATTTGATACTCACCACAACTGATGCATAGCGCAACTGAATCATTTTCAACGAAGCAGACGGTCAACTGGTCAAGCTGCTACCGCCGATCCTGGTAATACGTTTCTCACTTTCATCCTAAGCTTCATTACCACTCCGTAGTCGCGAATGTGAATCGACTCACTTTTTTTATTATATTTCCATTTAATATATTTATTCCAGGCTATAAATATCCTTCTACGACAAGGTGAGTTAGTCCAGGAGCTCCTCCAAAGCGGCTCTGTATGACGTGGGGACTATGCGTTAATGAGCAAACGTCAGATCCACCTATCAAGTTTCTGATTCACGCTCCCGAGATGATACTCCTTGCGTGCAGATATCTATTCACTCCTTTTTAAGTTTTACCTCACACATTTAATTCTATTTTTTCTTCCTTTTTCTTCTCTGGAGGTTGGCCCGCTGATTGTCGGTCTGAGAATTTTAAAAATTTAACAATTTAAATAAATTATTTACAATTGATATGTTGATTTAGAGAAAATTGAGACTAAAACTATAGCTTCTTTTTTTTTTTATGATAAATTTTCTCATTAAATCGGAAAATGTCAGTATTATTATAAAGATGTTCTAAAGTTTACAACTGTCATTTTGTAAAGTTTCTTAAGGCTCGAAATGTCTCATTATTATTCGTTAAAAGTTTACAAGTCATTTTATAACGTGACCAAAGAAATTTTAAATTGTTGTGATTAACTGTCCTTCAAAAACCGATTCTGCAAAGTAATAGTCGTTTATAATAAAATAGTATATTACGACCCTAGGCCAGAAAGTTGGATTTTCTGGCGCGTGGGATATAGATGCCGAGGCGAAGCCGAGGCATCTATATTTCATGCGTTAGAGCATCCAACTTTTTGGCCATGGGTTGTATACTATTTTTCTTGATCCCCATCCGAAAATACGGAAACACGCGGGGGCGGGGGGAGGCGCCGCCCGACTTTTGCAGAGCCGAGGCGAAGCCGAGGTTTTGCTGGTCGGGGCGGGCTTAAAAAAATATATCATCAATAATTTACAATTAGTTGCACGATCATTAAATCCTGAAATGAAAAATTGAGAATAAAAAATACATAAATTAATAAATTGTCTTGGTGCGGGCAATTTCTTGAGCTTCTTGATCAAAATTCCTCAAAACCTCCTCCTCGTCCAAGGAATCATCAGATGATGAATCATCCATATCAATATTATTAGCACAACTGGCCATTAACACTTTCGCACTTTCACAACCTCCAAAAGTTTGACAAGCGAATGAATATAGTAAACAGCATACTTGTGAATATAGCTATTGTACTAGCGAGCCAGAAAAAAAAACGTAGTCCGCCAGAGCGCGCTGTAATTCAAGTAAGCCACAAAAATCGTACTTTCTGGAGCGAAGAGCTGCCAGAAAGTGCGTATTTTCGGGTAGGGGATCAAGAAAAATGTTTTTTATATTTTTATTGGAGAGTTGTATAAATTGCAAAAACCGTCGGAAAATTTTTTATAAAAATATTAGATCTAATAAAATTATTTTATTTAAATACTACACTGAAAAAAAAATTAACTTGAGTCAAGAAAAAAATTCTTAAACCAAGAAAATAATTTTGTAGAGTTTCATTGTTTTGATTGAAAACCAAAAATTCTTGAATCAAGTAAAATTAACTTAAATCAAAAAAAATTTCTTAGTTTAAGAATTTTTTTACTCAAATCAAGAAGATGAAATTCTTCAAAATTATTTACTTGATTCAAGTTAATTTTTATTTTCTGTGTATAATGAAATGTTTTAAATTAGATAAAATGTAAAATTTAGTGTTAAAAAAATTTTTTTTTTCAATTTTTTCATCTGTTATTTATTTTTAGTTTAATCAATTACTAATTTAATTTTTTTAATACGACACAATTAACCCAAACAATTCGTTAAAAAATATATAAACTTAAAAATTATCGTAAAAATTACTTAAAAAATACAAAAACCAAAAATTATAATAAAAATTAATTTTTTGTTATTACATATGACCAAATTAACCTATATCAAAGATTTTTTCTCCGACTAACCTCTCGAACAAAATAAATCGATCATTAAACTCTCTAGAGCTCTCTAAAATCGAATCCAAGAATAGCATGCTATAATAATCAGGCGGATTCGATAATAGAAAGCTTACACAGGCTTATCGAATCTCAAAGATGCATGATGCACCTCGAGCTTATCGCTTAACCTGGCGATGCTCTTTCCGGGTAATCAAGCAAAGGATTGAGCAGGTGACGGAGTGACTTACAAAGCTGATAGCATCTCCCTAATGATTGTACACGAAACTAGCTCACGCGAGGACGAGTCCTCGGATCCTCTCGTCAATCGCCGAAAGCCGAGCTTTATCCGTCTCCGTCCCTCTTCCTTGACCCTTCGTGGTTGCCTCTCTCGGGCATTTGCTAGCACGTATTCACCTAATTGTTAACACGACACCCGCATCCTCGAGCCCAAACGCCAATAATCACCGATCAGTCACACTTTTGATTCGCTTCATTCATCTTGTAATCAATTTACCAAAACCATCATCATCATTATCAATGAAGCAACAGCTGTCATCAAAAGCGGAGCAGCTCAACAATGTTAAACAATCGCTCGGATCTCTCCAGTATTTGTCTTATTAAACATCCATGACTTGCCGCTTTTGCTTTCTTTGTGTCAAAGGGAAACATTAGACAAAAAATCATCATCATTGTCATCACAAAGGCTCACCCCGATGCTGGAGCTGGTTTGCTCAAATATTTACCTACGTAATTATTAGCGGACATTACGTAAGTCCGTATTTTAAAGATTCATTTATTTACGATAACAATATCTTCTAAAATATTAATCATACAAAAAATTTCAAAAATACCAAAATTGTTCAAAATTTATTATTCTGCAACTTTCATTACAGTATTTTTTTTCTAAAATCAAAATTTTCAAAAATAAAGTCATTTTTTTAAATTCCATAATGATCCAAAAACGTCATATTTTAACTTATACAAAAATGACTAAATCTTCTAAAATATTGATCTTAAAAAAATTTTTAATGAAACCAAAATTAATTTTTCTATAACTTTTATTTCAAAAGTTTTTTTCTAAAGCTAATAGTTCAAAAATTAAAGCGATTTAAAGTGATATATAATTTTTCCAAGAATCAACTTATTGCTTAGAAATTTCGCACTAGCAATAATTACCAAAAAAATAGTAATTAATCCTATTTTACAAAGCATCATCAAACATTTAAAAAAAAATTCGACTGTTTACTAAGCAGAATGGTAAATATTACCATTTTTTCCTCTCCGTAGATCACAAAGGCTCAACTTCAACGTCAGATTTAGTTCTGCCAAATATTTACCTCCTTATTAACGAACATTACATAATTCCTTATTATGTAGATTGATTTTTCATAATGTTTCCCTTCTGGATCTTGGCTGTTATATAAAATAATAAAAGATCCCCTTCCTAGTGGGTATAAGTAATACGTACTACGAATTTGATCATGATCACACTCGAGCGCTGAATTTGATGTAGAACTAAAAGCGTACGATAAATATCCGCACAAGGCAGAAAGAATCGAGGGTGGTGAGTTTGGAATAAGGGGTACAAAGGCGTATCAGAAGCAATCAATTACGGAGTCGAGAGTTACGCTCCCGATGCAAAGGATGCGAAGGGTGAATCATACGCCGTGGTGTAGTGTAATCCACTAAAAAGTACGAGTTAGTTTTGTTTTTCCTCCATTCCTTTATTTATTGGCACTCCGGTCTGCACAACACTGCTGTTAGTCAGAATTCGTTCTGACGGAGGAGTTCCCGTCAGTGTTTGTGGTCGCTGGTACTTTTTCAGACTTCGGCTTGAGCAATCAAACGCTTAATCGGACGGTCCGTTTATTTCAACGAGGAAAAATGTAACTTGTTTGGAATGTGATAATAAAATGAAAATGAAACGGAGAAAAGGAAAAAGAGACGTTGAGGAAAAATGGGATGTGTGGATGTAATAAGAAAATTGTCCTTGCAGAGAGAGCTTTTGCTGGAATACAAACGGGGGCGTCTCGTAATTTCCATCTTATCCGGAAAATAACATAGGTAGATAGATAACGGGGCATTTGTGAGCACAGAAACTACGAGAGAGCTGAGGGAATAGAAACGGAGTGAAATGACAACGAGCAGGAAGACGAAGATGAGGATGGGGAGTGTTTTCCAGAGGAAGTAAAGACCCCACCGAGAAACAACACTCTGACAATCGTAGTGGGACGATCAAACATCTCTTAGCCGGTCTAGGTCCAACGATTCACTGGCTTTGTCTCTGGCTACCACTTTACTTATCGGGAATGAAAATAAAATGGACCGTGGAAATGGAAAGGGACAAAATCTCCTGGTATGTTGCATCAGTTCCTCAAATGGGATTGAAAGTGATGCTTTCTTCGATTCCTGACGTCCTAAATTGAGATTTTATCTTTTACTTATTACCTACATCCGAAATTATTCATCAAATTTTCCGATAGCATGTCAATCGGTCCTTTGTTTTCCAAAAAATGATTGACTATGAAGTGGATGGATGTCCATTGATGAAATTCCGTTCTGTTGGAGTATGATTCAAAGGGTACATCGGTTTAAACTCGAATCAGTTCACAAAATATTCAGTCCATTGGTAATGTGATGTCATATCAGTTTGATTCAATTACCAGAAGCCTGAACTGGAATGGGAGGCTGCTAAATATTTTGCAAATTAATGTAGAAATTTCAGCTGTTATTTGTCCGGGTATTTTGTTATATCGTTTAATTTAGCAAGCAAGGCTGCTTGCGAATTCCAAAAATTCCCTACTGGTTCGTCGAACACCCAGCTGCTACTGTGCTACTGCGCTGCTGCGATTACTCTCGTATAATTAATGTATATTTAATCAATGTCACCCTCCGTCATAATAAAATTCAATCATGGCAATCAATTAACTGCAGATGATTTCAATATAAACGCTAGTGTAATTTTATTTTATTGTTTAATCAAAAAATATTGTAAGGGGCTTTTGATCCTGTTTTGTAAAGAATTGCTTATGAAGTATTGATTTTTTGTTTTTTATGCACGGTATGACTTTATGAAACATCTGTGATACATTATGACGGTTTATTATGCCTAATATTATTCTGTAGTCTTTGTTGTGTAATGATGACTAATAAAGTCTTATTTTTTATGATATTTGATTGTAGTCTATGAATTAATTGTTTGTATCATAGAAGTTAATGATGTTTTTATGATTTCTTAGAAGATCAAATCATTTTTCATAATTGTGTAGTAGTATCATGGTGGTTAATTATGTTCAGAGCTAGATGATTCCTAAATATATTCAACGATCTTCATTATATTCAATACTATTCTACGAAATCATTAGAAATATTGCATTTAATGGTGTTTTTTATGATTTTATTGAAGATCTAATCATTTTTTTCAGTTTTATCGTGATATCATTGAACCTAATTATGTTGAAATCTGTATAATGCTCAAAAATGTCTCATGAAATTTAATGATCTTCATAATTTTCAATGATAGTCCATGATATCATTAAAAAATTGATGTTTCATGTCATTTTTTAAAGATCTAATCATGTTCAAAGGTATATGATGCCCGAAAATGTTGATTGATTTTAAGGATTTTTGATGATATTATAAAAAATTAGTAGAAATGTAATATTTGATAATATTTTCCACGATTTCCTTCAAGATCTAATCTTTTTTATCAATTTTATAAGGAAATAATTGCATTTAATTATATTTGAACTTATAAGATGCTTAAAAATGACTTATGTAGTCTAATGATCATAATATTCAATGCTATTCCACGAAATCATTATAAATATGCTATTTAATGGTATTTTCTATGATTTCCTTCAAAATCTAATCTGCTTTATCAATTTTATAGGAAAATCATAAAATCTCATTATATTTGAAGCTATATGATGCTTAAAAATGATTTATGTCGTCCAATGATCATAATATTCTATGCTATTCGACGAAATTATTATAAATATGATATTTAATGGTATTTTTTACAGATATAATCATTTTCTTCAATTTTATACTGAAATTATGTTAAAAACTCGAATATTCTTAAAAATATCCTAAAATCGAATCATCACAAACAAAGAACTACGCTCTCCATAAAACTATGTTCACAAAATGTCCCATGAAGCTAAACCTGATCCAAACAAATTTTTAGACAGTTATAATTAATGATCCGCGAGAAACTGGCCGGGAAAAAAGCGAATAAAATAAAACCGAAATAAAGGAAGAGCAGGATTGAAAGCAGGCATCGATGAGGATTACATACGTAGACCCCTCATTGTACTTGGTACTTAGGGGTTGTTGGTATATGGTGTACGGCGACAGGACAATGTGTGGTCTTTTCCCTCCCCATTCGTTTCCCTTCTCGAGTAGTAGCTGGGTTTCCGGGCAACGCGTCGCTGAAACCGGGTATACAGTAGGGTAGGTGTTCGATATGAGGGGGCAAGAATGAAGAAGCCCTTACCTCACGTTTCATCATGGGAGGCCAGTCAGAGGATAGCAACGAGTGCGAGTACCGACTCCAGATAAAATGAATCAATATATAACCTCCACTTTCTCGGCTTACAGTAGACTATTCAATTCCATTCCAATTCATACATTCATACATATATTACACAATTAACCGTACGCCAATCCAGTTATTATTTTCGCACTCGACAAGTGCCCTAGCAATTAGTGTTTCTCGCTTTTCTTCAACACGTTCCGTTCAATTTCGAGTTTTGGGACCCAAACTCGCTCCTGTACTCATGTGGGCAATATTGCGTAAATAGTACATATATATGGGGCAGCATGTACGAGTTGACATGAAGGGAATAGACATAGAAGACGGTTTTCTATTGTGACACTGCGATGGGGTAGATCAACTCGGTGACCCGCAGCTGCGTATTAAATTTATCATGCTCAGATGTCGATCTTTCGTCAGCTCTATATATCACATTATTGTCGATCCTGTGGATTAACTGCTTCCATTCATTGTTATGGAAATTTTGCAAAATTACTATTAATATTCTGTTCACGCGCTCTTGAATTTTCCATGTATGAAGTGCGATAAAAGTAATGATAATAATAACAACATTAAACGATAATAAAAGAGAAAAATAATAATAATAATAATATTTGTAACGATGAATGCAAAAAATATATATATGTTGAGATACCTATCACATATGCAGCAGCATAACCCAAAAAAATCTTAGCAATTGCTATCAACACTGACGATCAAGTTGAATTCTTTACCGCAACATCAGGCGTGAGAAAGAAACCAGACATGTCGTTCGATGCGGGCTCTCTACTTCCAAGCGAGATGCTGAGAATAATAAAATTTATTAGACACGACAACCATTGCTCAGCATATATCCTACACTCTGTATCAATTTATGAGTGCTCAAAAATATTTGGCTAGCAAGTTTTCCAATTTTTTTTTTTTTTGTTTCTTTCAACAATTAAAGATACTGTGTATGATACAGGAAATGACAGTAATTTTTGGTTGACCTTCTATTATCTAACTCGTATAAAGCGATAAAAATTCTAAATTAAACACTAGTCACTCCCCCTTTATAACTGTTACTAATCAATTTTTCTCAGCAAGTAAATATATAAACTCACGGTGGTTAGAAAAAAAAAAATAAAAGTAAAAAAAAAAGACTACATAATAATCGATCGCACGTGTTTGATTTCAAGCATCGCGCTGTCACTCCGTCCCATTGTTCGGTGACCCCCAAAAAAAATTCATGACATATGACCTACTCTCTAGTTAAATAAAACGCACAGCTATTGCTATTGCTATTGCTATTGCTATTTCTATTCCTATTGTCCATTGAATGTAGAATCGATTTAACGAATTTACACTACATTCTACTCACTAAACGCTACCAATTTTTTAATAATCGTCGATATTGTACCTTTTTATAAAATATTAGCCGTAAAAAATTTTTTAAATATGATCTGATGTGATATCTTCATATATGGCTATGTCAAAAAATTTTATATATCTGTATGTGATCAATGATCATGTAGAGACACATATAACCATATTTTTAAATTGTATATTGATGAAGTTGACTTTATATGATCATGCATCGTTTTTCATAATCATATATGACCAGAAATGGCCAGATAAAATCATATATTGCCATATTATGTAACATATAGCCATACCAAAATCGCATCAAAGCCATATAAATGGCACAGGTGACTATATAGGACCAGATAAAGTCATATATGCCCATATCAGGACACATATGATCATATGCAATCAGATAAGACCATATATGATCATATTAAGCTACATATGGCTATAAATAGCCAGATGAAAACATATATTACCATATTATGGAACATGTGGTCATACCAAAATATATAAATAGTAGAGGTGACCATATATGACAGATATGAAGTCATATTGCCTAAATGAGCTGATATATAGCCGTATCAGGGCATATATGGCCAAATGTAATGAGATAAAACCATATCAAGCTACATATGACTATAAATAGCCAGATAAAACCATATATTACCATATTATAAAACATGTGGTCATACCAAAATATATAAATGGCAGAGGTGACCATATATAATCAGATAAGGTCATATATGCCCGAATCAGCTGATATATAACCGTATAAGGGCATATATGGCCAAATGTGATCAGATAAAACCATATATAGTCATATCAGAGCACATATAGTCATATAAGAAAATTTTTTCACAATTAAATTTAAAATGAAAGTTACAACAAAATCGAAAGTTTCTAAAGTAAATTCATAATTTATGGATTCTTTGGAGCGAAATCAAAGGACTTGATCCTATTGATGACTTAGAGAGGTAGCGGTGGAGCAAAGAGTGAAAAGATTGCTTATAAATAAATTAACAAGCAAGTAAATAGTAACATAAAATTATTGAGTATTTTATTTATAAATGAACTCTCGGTTAAATTTATAGTGTCTGGTTAACAATAGACTGGAAATAGTTAATAGTTAAGTGCACACGTAGTACCGGTCGAAACGTTTCGATCTTGCCGTAGCCGTGTGGTAAAGCGGCGAGAGAAAGCGGCGAGGTGGTCAGGTCGTTCTGGAGTTCATAACCGGTTGGAATGTATCTAGTCGTTTCCTTTAACGATCTCCACTGCACACTCCGGAGCACACCAGTCTGGAGTATAGAGTCTAGAGTGTGCAGAGTGTACAGCGACACTAACAACAACAACTACTAGAACAACAAACTACGACCATTCCATTGTTTGCATTACCCCATAAGCTGGGAGATACTTATCTCTTATATTTCTCCTCCCTCTTTCCTCTTTCCTCTTTTCTGCGGATAGAAGCTTCTATTCCATTCGGCGGCACGGAAGCTCTGCCTAGCTTTAAATATAATAACATTCAAATCGCCAAATTGTTAACGGCTTAAATTAGCGGCAATTACTCCCTACATCTCGATAATGCTCCGCTCGAGTAATAAACTCGATTACTCTATCATCACCGTGTTCTATGTTGTATGTTGTGTGTGCAAATAATAACAACTAACTGTGGAAACTAATACGCTCGACAGGATTCCAGTTAGAGCAACAATTACCGTTTACAGCTTAGTTGTATTGCCGGTTTACAATTGTTGCCTCTAAAGTGCTCAGACTTTTTTAGTTGAGGTCTAAAGCAGTCTTTTTTGCGGAGAATGAGAGGTACTGGAGAATCGATGAGAATTTGTTGAACTAGCAACTGTCAATACTCGCGCAGTTTATGTATTTCGATGAAGATTGCTTCTTTTATGTAAAATTTTATATTTTGGGACAAATATTAAAAATACGAAAAATTATTAAATACATCTTTTATAGAAATTTTAATGCTTTATAAAAAAGGTTTCTTATCATTTTTTTGTATCTTCGATATTTTAGCTAAAACTTCGATCTTAAACCTAAACGCAAAATTATTTTAATAATTTGGCAATAATTTTTGGTAATTGATTATTAAATTTTGAGTTATATATTCGATATACGAAAAATTAAAAAAAAATTTTTTTGAAGAAAATTTTAGGATTTATAAACAAAAGTTTCCCGTCATTTTTTTGTATCTTCAATATTTTAAGTGAAAAGCTTCAATTCTCATCAATAATTAAAAATTAAATTGTAAAAAACTAAAAGATTTAATTAATTTTTTCCAAACAACTTGAAAATATTACATCAATAAATTTTCATGAAATATGACCGGTATAATTATTTCATTTATTAACAACCGATCCATAAAAACAAAAACCAATAAACATTGTACTAAAAATTAGTTTGTTATTTACGAGATCTCCAAACAAGAGCGTAAAACCTTGAAGAAAAGAAATAAATTTACATTGAATAAAAAGTAAATTTATGATTACTCTTATTTTATAGTTTAGCGTTTTGTATTTTAGGTAGATTTCATAGAAATTTATTTTCAAATTTTCTACTACATATCTTAATTAACCAAATGGGTTTCAAAAAGAATTTCTAAAAAAATGTAAAAATAATTTTACTCAGCAGGTTTTTGTGCACTTATTTAAAAAAAAATTTGTTTTTTGACCGTAGGCGTATAATAAAAGTTTTATTAATAATAACAGCAAAGTATTTTATTAGCATCGCAGAAATATAATGACGTAGACTGAGATATATTGATAAAAGCCGAATGAGAGCTCGCGTAAACCCTTTAAAGCGGATCCTGGGGCATTATGCGTGTTCCACGGTGCATTACTGTAATGCTCAACGATAAGCCACTAATCTCTGCAGAAGGGATACGTCCCAATACAATCCCAATTGGGCGCCACGGACAACGTTCGCGCGCGTAATCTGTCGAGAGGCTGCGATGCCCATTAGTTTCCTAAAAAAATTACTGACAAACTTCCCCCTAATCTATAGCGACTCCGGTGTCACTGCCGATAACGATATATCATCCATCCACTTTGTGTATAAATATCCTTTACATCGGTGTTAGTATTACAGTTCCCGGCTGGCCGAGGGGAGGAAAATCCTGCGAAACCCGGATTGAAAGGTACCGCAGTATAAAAAAACTTATGGCAAGAGCAATAATAGTAATGGTAATAGTAATAGGGGACACACTTTTGTTCGCACTCACCGTTTCGACAAATGTAATCTTACTTAAGCATATGTCGGGTGACTGATTGGACAGATGACAAATCGAGCTAGATAAATGATCCCACACCAGTTTTTCCTGCCCCATCCTTTACTATGTTGTGAATCCTCGGTGTAAATTAAAAGAAACATCAGCATAAAATGTTTTCAAGAGTATTGTGATAGAAATGTCGGTGTAAGACCGATCACTTTTTTTGTAATGCTGAAGGAAAAAAAAAATAAAAATTGTATGTAGAAATTAGTAAGACTCTCAGTAGTAAATTATGATCACGGATACCTTGTATTGTGTATCGATGGTTAAGAGGCATTGTGAGGTTTTATGTAAGAGGAAGGTAGTATGTATAGTAGCAGTAATGGCATGGTTAATAGCAACAGTGAGGGAAATAATTGTTCTGCAGAGTTAAATTATGATTAACCTTTAGCTTGACATTTATTTTCTTGCTAACTACTGAGTTGGTATTGTAGTTCCTTGAAGTAATGTATATGGAACATTCCGTGCCAAATCACTGGAATCGTGACAGTTATATGTAAAATTCCACCGGCATACAATGAACTTACATTCTTTATTTGTCCTCCAACAGGAACGGAATTAGGTCTTTAATTTCAAGATGTTCTTATTTGATTATTTTTAGCCGAATTTTGATAGAAGTTTTGGAAATAACGAAAAAGTTCAAAACATTTCCATCATTTTTTTACGCTAAAAATTTATTGGTTTGAGCTGCAAATTTTTTTTCAACTTTACTAAGCAAAAAAATTTGTATTTCATCAATATAAAAATTCACCAATTTTTTGGTTGCAAAAAAAATTCTTTAATTTCGTCCTTTCTCACATTCAATGTCTGAAAAAAATTCTGGCACAAGTATTGAAAGCTAAGGATACAAATACGCACACTTCGATAAAAATGATGACTAATTCACGAGTAATTAACCTTTAGCCCAGGATTTATTTATCGCGTTAAGCATAACTGTCTTGTTGTAATTCCGATCTAATTGGCTGAGTTAGCAAGCAGAAGAGCTGAAAAGGCTTATGAGTTAAAACTTATAAAGGTGTGAGAATCTATGATGATGACCAGTAGCAGAAGCAGATATCCTTGGTGTGGTCGATATAGGATTGCGTGATGTAAATTAAATTGTGGTCTCCTCGCGCACGAGCGGCATTATGAGTCCCGATGAGATGAGAAGGTTCCTCTGGCTTAGCATAGAACTCCGATGAGGATGAGGATGACGATGAAAGGAATTAACGTTGCGGAGATGCCCGCAAAAACAAAATTACAATGCATAATTGACATATAACTGTAATTTGCCGTAATGTATTGTAAAAAACAAAGTAGTTAACGAAACGGGTTCTCCAGAGAGCAACAGGAATATCATCATACAATATAATATCTTTTTTGGGATCCTGTGCTGTTATACTTGCATACATTGTAATACGCAAGCACAGCTTCTTCAGAAGCAGAAGTAGAAGTCATCCGTGATGAGACCAACAACCGACCGACCGACCGACCGGGATCAATGCAATGACGTTTTAAAGATGCAATCACAAATAACCTTGTGGTATTCATGGGTTGCGGTGGTCCTCGTTCTCCTCGAGCGAAATAACAAAATAATGTTACCGCTACTGTTGCTGGTGATGCTCCTGGTATTGGTGCTGGTGCTGGGAGACCGCAACGAGGCCCTCGGTAGGCGTAAGACACAAAGCCCCAGGATTGGCCAGAAGAAATAATTCCCCAAAACCTTTTGCAGCCAACAAACCGAATAAGACCTGTACTGATGGAACGTCAACGGCCCGGTCTCCGCTCACTCTGCTTCTGTTACTCCTGCTTCTGCTCCTGAAAATTCTCTACCAGCGGGGCATAACTCTGCATAACGAACCATCAACTCCGCCGGAGAAAGCCCGAGTCGCATACCCGGGATAAGAAAGATAAACGAAGAGGAGAGGAGAAAGATAAATGATGAACAAAGAAATGGAAAATCATGAGCTCGAAGTATGGAAGGACATCCAGCGCTGGTGATCGAGATGCGCTGGGTTTTGGGTTGTTTTGTTGAGTGAGTGAAATGTCAGTTGTGTTGAAGAATTTTTGTTTTGCAGGAAGAATTATTTTTTGTTTTGATTTTATGGAAAGTTTGATGGTCTAAAAAATTTTTTTAGATGGTCAATTTTATAACAGATACGGTATGGCTTGATCTGGTTATATACGACAATAAAACATGAATAATTATTACAATTTGTATTTTCTGAATATTTTATCAAAAGTTTTTTGGTGAATTTTGGTAAAAATATTTTTTTGATATATTTATATATGGAAAATTTTTTTCGGCAAGTTTGATAAAAAAAAGAATGGAAAAAAAATGGATCATAAAATTTAAACAGAATAAGGTAGAGCCAAGGAAGTAGTAAAAAAATAAAATGTAATTTTTGGTTTTGAGTTGTAGGCAATATAAAATACTTTATGTTTATTGGACCGCAATAAAAGTGTATTACTAATATTTAAAGAAAACTCAGTTCAACTCCAGTCCTGTTCTCCGAGGAATATGAAACTTTCCAATCTAACAATTAAGGCGTTTTTTGAGTGTGATTTACGCTTGGTGAGGAAAAAATAAATTTTGTGTACACAATTGGAGTAAAGATAAATTAAACAAACTCCCGACATTTAGTTTTAGTTTGGTTATTTTAAGAGTCATGCAGCATAATATAAGCGGAGAAAGGAGAAATAAAGCAGCAGACATCAAGGGGCTGTGCTCAAGACTGTACAACAACTGTATACTATGTACTGTGTACTACACCGGATGCATAGGATTTCGCGAGAAACAAGGAGAGGAGCTGAGAGTTACGCCTCCATCTCCATCCCGGTGACCTCCTCATTAGTATCCGCTGTCAGTTTATTCGATTTAAACGACAGACTTTGCCTCTTGATCCTCATTTGCCTAAGCCCCGCTCACTCAATTAAACAAGAGATATTTGCGTTATTAATATTTATATTTGTCCTTTTAATTCTGAGAAAAACTTTAGCCAGGAAAATTTATTTTAATCACCAAAAAAATTTTTTTATTGAATTTGATACTTTTGATCAAAAATTTTTTATTCCGTCTAAAAATGATTTTTTTTTCTGTTTCAGGTGAGTACAATGCAGTAATTGATTTTTGGATAAGAAACTAGTATCAGCGAGATACAAGGTAGACTTTACTAAGCTAAAATGATAGTTAATATAACATAAAAGTGATGCACGCGACTGAATAATTTATCCAGCCGGTCTTTATTTAATTAAATGCACACTAATTAAAATGAGTAGCATGACTTTAAATAATCCTTACACTGGTACCCACTAACTTCCAAGTCTCATTGCCTTCTTCTGTTTTATCCTGATCTCAGCTTCAGCTCCAGCTCATAAACTGTCTTCTATCCTCTCTTCTCTCTTCTCTCTCTCCTTTATCCTCTGTCCAGCTCCCGTGCCCGGTCATCCCACACCGCCATTTTATTTTTATTCGGTCTTTGTTTTGTTACCGATCGCAACGCCGGGAGCAAGGATTTTCTCCCCAATATCCTACGGCTAAGTATAAAAATATATCGCGTCGCCGAGCCATAAAGACTTTGCTGGGTAGATCTCCAAAGAAATACAGACCAACGTTTTTTTTATTCGAGTATCGAAAGCTTTTTAGAAATCTAAATTGTGAGTCAAATATTGGAGATACGTTAAAATTGTGAGACAGCTTTTTTGTAGAGCATTGAATTCTCTACTTAAGAGTTCCTTATCACCTCTTTTATATCTTTAATATTTGTCCCTTAATATTAAATTCTCGAATTAAAAAAAAAAAAATTACAATTATTAGCAAAATTAGAAAAAAAACTTTAAATCCAAACTTTGAGTTTAGTTTTGAAGATACGGAAAAATCATAGAAAATTTTTTTTTGTAGAACATTAAATTTTCTACAAAAAAAATTGTTATTACTTTTTTGAAATCTGGAATATTTAAGTCGTAATTTTGATTGCAAGCTTTCGTAGGTCGATCAAAATTGAAAGGAAGACTTTGTTAGTTTTTATTTTTGGTTTTGGTATGCTAAATGGATGCATATATACATATATATACTAATTATACATAGGTATAATCAGAAGCAAGCTCGTTTGTAATGATGCCTGTTTTATATACACTACCATAAAGCCTTTGTCATTAGTGCGCAGTGGCATCAATTAAATCTTCGATTAGCTCGGAGCTCGAGTACGAGGTACCTCTTTTCAAGACCCGTTTATTTAAAATAGCCCTTAATTTAATTAAAAAGAATATTAAATACATTGTAGAGGTAACTGATGTCCATGAATTATTTGTTAGTAAATTCGGAGTAAAGTATTTTATAAATAATAAATAATATGTAAAATATTGTAAAGAGTAAAATAAATTGTGGAGTTCTAGACTATTACTCAAGAGTCATGATCATGACTCATGAGTAATCAACGGGCAGCAAAAGAGTGTGAGTAAGAGTATGAGCAAGAGAGAGATAGATCGATGACACACGGTATGTAATGCATGATGGTCCAGTACACACGTAGGATGTAGGAAGATGCTCGCGGCTAGTAATGATCACGATTGAATGAGAATGAGGCCGCGAGGGAACCAATACAATTAACCTCGACAGTATTCACCATTACAGCGATTGCTTTAAACGTTAACCCACCACATGTGAAAGTGTGTAATGCAATGTAATGTAATGTGTAAGACTCCGCCTTGTTGATGTTTCTACATTACTTACATTTTCAGATTATGATTGGTGTCTTTTAAAGTATCCTTCTTCAAATAATATATAATTGTTCGAATCCCCTAGTAAATTACCGATACACCGATCCCGATACTTGTGCAATACAACGTTGTAAACACGGTTCATTATATCTCTTGTCTGTTGTCACTAAATAAATTTTTAATTGAGAAATCCCGGCAGAGCTCCGGGCTTCGGTTAATTCTCTATCAAGATTTCATTCAGCACTGTAATTATTCTTTTCTTGCGATACGAGTACCTGGGAAATGTCATTCAGGTAATTATCCTCGGGAGTTAAGGAGTGCAATGTCTTCTATCACACGAGCAAAAGAAGCCTTGGCCCATAACCTGATGAAAATTCAGAAAGTTCTGAAATAATGGCTATTTAAAAAATTTCACCATTATTTATTCTGTAAATTTTGAAGGAGTGTCTTCAAAAATACCTAAATAAAGTAACTAATATAAATTTATATCAATTCCTTCAAGGTATCATCATAAAACAACCCTTATCAATTTTTGAACATCATATTTCTAAGTTCTGTCATTTATTTTTCTACTTAAAACTAATATTATCCTCCAGATCTTTGTCATATTCGGCATAGTTATTCTTTGAACATTTTACGAGGTGAAATTTGAAGATGAGCCAAATTGTCCATGTGAAATGACCGCAATTCAAAATTTTCAAAAAATGCCATTACACTTTTAGTGGTTCTTTTTAAAGTAACTTACATTAATGATCTATTTGTCCATTTATTTGATGAAATTTCACTCAGCATACTATTCGGCAATTTTTGAAGTTTTTGATTGATCATTACATTTTAAAAAACAGATCATCGAAACAAAAAATGTGAAACGGTTGAGTTGACGATTTTGCGTAGGAGAAAGATTGTCCATAGTCGCAATTTCTCAACTCTGGCATGGCATCCCGCGGTATTATTGTAACTACTTTCTCCTTACACACAGCCAACTGGCCAACGATACAATGCAGATCGAGTAGGAACAGAAAGCAGAGTAGAGATACAAGAGAGACCTAACTAAACCTCAACTTGTATTATATCGTTCACAGTAATGTGAGATGTGAGTATGAGTGTCCGACGTATTATTATTATTATTATTATTATTATTATTATTTTTATATTGGCAGGCAAACTCCCGCAATACTGATACAATACATAGAGAGTATAACGAAATGAAACGAAACCAGTTGTTCCACCTTCACCTTCTCTTTTCCCTCAGCACACATTCTCGCTTGATCCTCATCCTCCGATGTTGTTGTTGTGCAGTGTCTTCCTCCGTGTTCTTACCGGGGTCCACATGGGTTCTTATTCGAGTCAGCTCCCAGCTCGATCCGCGTTGAAGGTGCTCAACATTAATTAATTTTGACGAAAGCACGCCTGAACCTGTTTCAAATGCCATCGAGAATCGCGAGCTTCTTAATAAACGTTTTATACACTCCGTGATAAATAACATTATTTTTATAGCTCATTATACATTATGTTAAACCAAAACCCTTTTTTACTTATTCGAGGATCCTTTTATTGCATTTAATTATCCGATAGCATTAAAATGCTGAGCGCCAAAAACTTTTGTCAAGTCTTATCTCCAAGAAATACTTTTAATTAATTTATTTATTTTTATTTTACCCTGTAAAACCATGGTAATAAAAGTGTAAGACAAATAATCGAGGATGTACTGATTCCGAAGGATGTTAATATAAAATTAATAACGTGTAACTTAATCGGGAGGTTTCTGACGTTAATTGGCGTATCGTGTCGTTAGTCAGTCGCTAGTATCTTCAGAGTACGGGGTGCCGACATTGACCCAATATTAAACGGAATAATTTGAGTTTTTGATTTTTAACTCAAAGAATAATTACATTTTTTTTTTAATTAAAATGGTTATTTTTACTATAGAAAAAAATTCGCGAAACTTTAACGAACGCGTCATGTAAACTTTTACCGAAAAAAAAAAAAAAAAAAAAAAAAAAAAAAAAAACAGTTATTAATCCTCTTTAAAATTTTACAAAAAATAAAATTGATTATTATTTACTTTGTAAACTATTTTCTTTTCACCAGGCACAGAAATCAATTTCCGACGCATGCTGTGAAAAGATAATAGAGTTATGCGTAACAATAGAAGTGGAAAGTATATATATGATTCGGAAAATATGGAGTTTTAATAAAATTGTTTTGTGAATACATATAGTTGGCTTCTCGGTGAGGAGGGGCTCGTGTAGGGTATCTGGCATCACAATTATGGCTTTAACCTATGTTCGCAGTGCGTATCTACCCGGTAGCTCACATTGGGCGCCAAACACAGGGCATAGTAGGGAGTAGGAGCCCTCTGTAATCCACCGAAACAGTAGGGATCAAATATCAATTATTTCGGAAATAACGAAAAACAAAATTATATATTAAATCCATCCCTCGGTGATAATTATGCCGGCTCGGGATAAATCGAATTTTACTTGTTATTCGAAGCGTTCATTACTCAAGAAAGGAAATATCTTTTTTAGAGGTCTTTGGTGAAAGAAAATATCCTGTGAATTATTTTCCTGTAATACTGATGATAATAATAATAATAGTAATGGTAATGTAAGTAGGATTTAGTTTATTATTGAGAGTGTGGTGATAACGTACGCCTCGGTGATGTCTTAGCTACCGGTTCTCTATTTTATGTAATTTTAATAAATTAAGTCCCGGTATCATGAACGAGTCGACTGTCCGCTCGTAACTTTTAGCATTACAATAATAAAGAGTGAGAACGGATATACCCATACCATTACTATTCGAGAATAAGAATAGAATGACCCGTGTTATGGACATATATATGTACGTATTTATAAATATAGGTGGTATAGGCCTGTTCCAGCATTTCCATAATCCGATAGTCCATACAACGTCCGAGAGCAATGAAAAGTCCGGGTTTACGTACGTTTGCGATAGCCTTACGTATATATATATTCCTGCTTCAACATATACTATACTTATACTCATTTTGAGACGATACACCGCTTTCGAGATATATATTTATGAGTCGTGAAACGATCATGTCTCGCCCAAAAATTTTTACATATATCCTAACGGTCATATATGAATATATCGAAAATATTATTCAGAAATTGTTTTATCTATTTTTTTTTAATAAAGTTGATGTTTTTGTCATTTAAAATTTTTTTGGTCCCCAAAATTATGATAAAAAAATTTTCTAATTAAAAAAAATTTTAAGTCGCTAAAAATTTAAGAAAATTATAATTTTTTTTAAGAAAGTTTTAATTTAACGAAAAATAATTTTTTTGATTCATTATAAAAATAAAGAAGTCAATTTTCGAGTTTAAAGAAAAAATAAATCAAAATTTCATAAATTGAACAATTGACTTTCAAAAGAGTATCTTTTCATTTTTGATTAATCGAGACAAAAAACTAGTTATCTTCAATTATAAATATTTTTATTGAACTATTTTAATTTAGCTACAAAGTGCTATCGGTTATGAAGCTACAATTCGATTTTTATTCCGAAATCTTTATAATTCTTAAAGTAATTAATATTAAAAAGTTCAAAAAACTGCTCTTTTAAAATATGAAAAGATACCTTATTGAAAATCAGCTCCTCAATTATTATAACAAAAAATTAATATTAATTATCAAGTTATTAAGGTCTATATTATTTCAATGATACCTTTATAATAATTAATTAATTTATTAATTAATTAATTAATTAATAATAATAATAATAATAAGCTTTTGAAATTGGTAAATTAATGTAGTATTTTATAGATAAAAATAACAACTAATTGAGTGAAGTAATGAGGAAACATTTACCCAAACAGTTAATGACTGAAATAATAAAATAAATATAGCATCGATAATAATGGAATGTAAAACAGTGATCTTGATCGAATATACCCAGCACAGTGTTCATTGTATTATCCCATCCATATATATGTATATATATAAATATCCACGAATATACATAACACTGATAACTTGGTACAAAGCTCCGCGATTCATGGACTATTACATCCAGTCTGGTCTTTCTCCTCCCCCAACCCTCCCTCCGCGGATATCTCTATTATTTCGAGGCATTTTAGCGTTGTCCAATTAATTTTCTCACTCTCCGGGTCCTCCCTCTCAGCGACCTCGTTATATTACTCGTTACCCCTTTGCCAGCACACCGATTGCGACACAACGACACAACTACATCGCCGCACAATTCTATATTCTGTATATTCTGTATTCATGCACACCAATCAGCAATTCAATCCTGAATCCCTTTCCCTTTCCCTATTCCTCTGCTCTGTGGTACTAGTCCTACGTCAATGCCAGTGCTGGTACCTACGCATTTGTTAAACACTTGCACTATCTTTTTATACTCCGCAGCACTCAATAATTCATGCGATTATTTCATTTTTATTTTTATCTTTATAGTTTAAATATTCATTGTGTTTTACGGATTTAATTATCATTAATATTTTAATCGATCATTTGATTAAAGAGTTTTAATTTTTGAATAAGTCGGGAGTTGAATTAAGGTTGACGTTGATTTTAAATTTAAATTTAATTGACAGACATTTTAACATTTTTTATTTCTTAAAAAAAAAATTAATGTCAAAGAAATATTTTTGAATGATTGCATTCATAGTTTATTATTTTTTTTTTTTTTAATGATTAAAAAAAAAATTTTTTTTATCATAAATAATTTATTTATTTTCGGCTAAAACGATAATAAGCTTCAATTCATATTATTTGATTTAAATAAATATATTAATATGAATTATAAAGAAATATTTAAAAATTAATAGTCTCTAAACCGGTTAATTTGATAAACTCTAATTAAATTTAATAATTTTAAAAGTATATTGGAAGTAAAATCTTATTGATTATTATTTATAAAAATAAAAATTAAGCGGCGATTTAATTGATTTGATTTTTATGCATACTAAAGTGAGTACGTGGACGTGGAGTGGATGATAAAACTAAAAAATAAATAAAATAAATGGGAAAGTGGTTATAAAGGTATTTTCATACTGGATACTTAAGTCGTATCGGTTTTATAAAGATAGACGGGTAGGTGGAAAATAAGGATACAGGGTAGAGTATAATGGAATGAGGTGGAGAAAAAGAAATAGAGAATGTTGAGTAAGTACCGGTATAGTGAGGACTGAGGATGAGGACGGTGCGTCGGGCGAAGCCGCAGGAGATGCACGAGGATCAAGAATCAAGAATCGTGGATCGAGGATGCGCTGAAAATCCTTGTAGACTAACGATATATGGATGTGTGTGCAAGTATATACCATGCATTGAGTATGAGGATGTAATCGATTACTGTGTGAGACAAGTACACAAGCAGCGGCAGGGCAGGAGGCGGGGAACAGGTAAAATCTTCTCTGTGGACTTTTACTAATATTATTGGCGAGTAGCCGCGGGCGGCCCTTAGAAAGGGAAAATTCCCATCCTCGGGTACACAACAACACTTTGTTTTTATTAATGGTAATAATAATCCTATATTACGACGATATGTATACGACATATGTAGAATATATGTTTATTCGAAGGAGATGTATGCCGAGTCACTTTCTGGTGACGTACTCGGTAAATCACACTTTCCGATACACGATCCAACGGTCTAATGTAGATACATCTATCCATCCCTCCTTGTAATTCATCTCAACTTAACTTTCAGGATTCTTTCTATTCTTACTTTTCATTTCACTTTACATTGTTCGATATTAATGCTCAGTTGGATTCATGATGCGGATGTGACATTCACGGAAGTTCAATACAATAAAACCATTTGTCATTTTTAAAATGTCTCACTATTTTTATAAAAATTACTATAGAACTGTCACATCAATCTTAGTCTAATTTTCTGTGATCAAAGCCAATAAAAAAAAAATGTTTATATATTTTTTATTAAAATTAGTATAGAAAATTTCCGACAGGTGGCGCATGATCGCTAAATTATCTCGCTTTTAGAGAGTTAATATTTCAGATATAAAGTTCTAAAATAAAAATAATTTTTTTTACTCTTTTGAAGAGTTTATTTGTCATTAATTTTATGGATAAATTTATTTATTATTCTCACATATGGCCGAATCAATCCATATCAAACATTAAATTAGGCACACAAAAAAATTTTTCTACATGAGACCAAACAAAACTCGGAAATTTAAAAAAAAATGAAGCTGCAAAAGAGGAGATTTAATTTGTCTGAAATAAAATAGCCTCCAGATTTACGCAAGCATGAAACAAAGTGAAGTATAATATGCATATGGGAACTGGTGAGACTCGCGGGACCGTGAGGGGGTTGTGGTGTGGTATATATGTATGTCGGCGACGTTGAGCGTCTCGTCGTATCGTTAAAACCGCAAGTTTAAGAGTAGAGCAGAATGACGGTACGGCAAGGCTGGCACACCTCTATTCATGTCGAGTTACGATCTGAGAGATACCGAGTGGAGCACAGTTTGCCCTTACGTACATACAAGTATTAAACGTATGTATGTATGTATGTACCGGTACTGAGAGTTTGTTGAGTAGAGGCGACACGAATATACTGGGCGTTATGCGATAACGGTCAAACCCGTCTCAGTGTCTGTCTCTGTCTTGTGTCTTTCGGTCTTTTACGTGTTGCGTCTCTGTGGTGGTACCTTGATGACTCATTTAAGATTGTTTAAATGTATCCATTCTGTGGCGAAATCACTCGATTATCATCGTCGAACCTCTAAATGACAAATCAATAGACGTTGATTTATTTATCCAGTTTGCAGTCTTGCAGTCTCGAGTCTCCAGTATCCAGTACATATCCAGTATCCAAGTTATTTATTGCGTCTTACCAAGCCATAAATCCACCTCTTATCTATCGCATTGTCCTTTTTCATTTTTATATTTAACCTAAATTCAACGTATGAATATTTAAAGGCGACAAAACAATACCACTGACACATTCTGAGGATTTTATTTAATCGCTGAGAGTTTTTATTAGATTCAACAGCTATTTTTGAGCCCGTAAATTGCGATGAGGAAAAGCAGAAGGAGGAGGAGGATAAGAGAATATTAAATGGTGGTGAGAGTACGGGGACCTTGACCCTGACCGAATGCAACGCGATCCGTGCATGTTAATAATATAAATCACGGGATAAACGGTTTGGTGCATAATGCTAATAGCAATGAATCCCTCTACCTCTACTCAGATACTACTCATCCTCAGTAAATAGTTTTGCAGGGGCTACTCACTATCACGCAGCCAAATAATTGCCCACCACATGTGAAATTAACATAATTTTATACATTAGACCCATTGACTGACGTATTTATCATTACATTATTATAATTTGTTATTATACTCCGTGCGGTCCGCGTATCCTATTTATATATTTTGTATTATACTCATATTTACTATTATTATTATTTTTATTAAAAAAATTGTAATAAATTAAAAATGCGATTTTTCTCTCAATATTTTCTGAGTATTAAATTTTTTTTTTTTCCTTGAAATAATAAAATTTTTACTTTATTATTTTCATCTAAAATAAAGCTTATCCTTAATTAAAATCCCGATTTATTAAAAAATACTATAAATTTTTCCATAATTTTGAAATTTTATTATTATTATTATTATTACTTATATTAAGAGCGGTTGATTAAATTATCTATCTATTTGGAAAATTTTCATTTACTTATGCATTAAATGGGTTTTAAGATTCCATTTATTGTACAAGTATGACAAAGATACTTCCGTTTGACCAATAGAGGGCGAGAAAGAAAAAAGTGTAAACCCTTCTTAAGTGAAACAAAAATTTTTTGCAAGTCAACTAATAATAATAATTTATTTATTTTTCTATCTAAAATATTTCTTACTGTTAGCCATAAAAAAAAAAGTTGGTAACAGAAAGCAGTGTTTAAATCAAGAATTGTTATACTGTCTATCTCAGCTCGTCAGTAGTTTCTATATTACGCCTAAAGACGGGTTGCCAACTGAAAACCGATTATTTATGTCTGCCATATACGAGGAGCTGAACTCACCGACGCAATAGAGTACCCGAAAGGACAGTCTTCCGTGTGCAATGTAGAGTCTACAATCTACTATTGACTACTGCAGAAGTAGAGGAGCTTGACAGAGCACCTTAACTAACCTACCTTACTGGAAACAAAGTAGAGAGTAGAGAAACTGCTCCTGCTCCTGCTCCTACTACTGATGCACCGTCTTGTCACTCTACCCGTTTCTCAATCTAACGAGGTGATACATACATATATGACGCTATTATATCCACCGCGCACTTAAAATCATGTGCCATCTCGACGGCGCACAAAAATAAAAAAATAACCCACAGCTCACCATAAGCCATAAGTGCAGTTACACACCCGTATATATCCTATTTCTTTTTTTTTTTTTTTTTTTTGTCATTTTTTACACACTACTTGTGTGTTGTGTGCAGTACAGAACTGAATAACTGGCATCGACTATAGGAGGGAGTGTTAAAAGAAGAGAACTCTCATCAGACGCCGAGGGTGTCGCTAACAAGACACGCGCACCCTCTAAGGGGATATCTTGCACATATACAATATATATATATATAATATCAAGTGTGTGTGATGGCAAGAGCTGAGAAATAAATAACTCATACGATGAAAGATCACGAGCTATTCTTAATGACTTATCGGAGTTGGTACTAAAGTTGCGTTAATGATGACTCTACGATCTCTGATCTGGCTACGCCTCTCTATTTTATCTCCGTTATTATTGTTATTATTACGTGTTTTATTTAAGCCATTAACGACTCGCTAATAAAACGTCTATCACCCGTCAATATGTGTAGTGCGAAATGCATTCATTTTCATTACTATTGCGGTACTTTGTAATGAAGGTTGTTGTCTGATAAGAGTCCTACGAAGAAGCTGTTAGTTGAAAAATATTTTTTTTTTTTAGTTATTCAATTTTTTTCATTCAAGAAATAAATTAATTTAATTGAAAACTTTTTAAAATAAATATGTAATCAATTTTTTATGTTTTGAATAAAAAAATGTTCGTAATTAATGTAAAATAAGAATGCATTGATCACTTTTTTTGATATTTCGCATCATTTAGGAGATATTTTCAAAAACTAAGATCTTTAATTGACTCTCTTAAGTTTATTGATAAAAAAAAATCATTCGAAAATAATTTTTACAAAATAAAATCTCTATAAAAAATATTTTTCATTAAATTTAGGATAAAAATGTATTGATTCTTTTTTTGATATCTTACACCGTTCGGAGGATATTTTTAATAAAAAAAATCAATATTTTTAAAGGATCCCCCTTCACTGTACTTCAAATTTATAAAAAAATTATCTTGTACAAATAAAAAAATTAAATTTGACGACTTATATAACAATTAATATCTTTAAAAAAAAAAAAAACTATTTTATTTTTCCTATGTAAATAAAAAAATTTCATTTTTATTTTGTAATTTCTTCTACTATGACAGAAAAATAAGTAGTCCGCTGAATAATAAACTGAATCGAATGTCAGAAACATCAAAGATCTAAAAAGTAACATCAAATCTCTCGGGCAAAGTGTTTGATTACTCCCTCGCATAAAAAATAAAATAAAAGAAAAAAAATAATGAATCCTCGAGGTTGGGAACAAGTGGCGTAATCATGCTCCTAAAAATAAAAATGAATATGTATTTAAAATATTTCCGTGTACTTGGGAAAGCAAAAAAGGCAAAACATAATAGGGAGCTCAAAATACCGAGGAGGGTAAGAGTCGGGGGCGGAGAGGTAAAATTTAGCGTTTCATGTTATACTTGTCGTAACATGATGTTATGTGAATTACAAGTTAAATTTAACGGGTGTTTGCTCAGAGCCTCAGCTCGCGAATCAAAAATAATAAATGACGCCGCGGATTTTCTGCACGCACGTTCCACGCACGGGTGGATGCGCCTACGAGAGTGAATTCAACCCTGGGCTCTCGAGAGTCGCCGCCAGACGAAAGGGAAGGATCTCGGCTCGCTTCAGAGGGATTTCTTCATTAATCCTGCTCCTGGGAAACTCGCGACCAACGCTCGCGGAAAATTCTGCTAATCTTCTTAAGCGTTTATGATTACGCTCACATTTTCTACTTATATTTATATATTACATATTACGCTGACGCAATCTGTACGGTGACATGGATCCGCAAGGGTGCGTAGTGCGTGGCGTGCGCTGGAGATCTTGAGCTGCACCGGGAAGGGCTGTGCGTATGTCTACGTCGTTTATTTATTTTAATGAGTCTTTCCCCCTGGGCATTCACGCTCCTACTCCTTCTCCTACTGACGACGTCCTCCGTCATCAGCCACATCCACCGGGCTCTATAGCTTCATATGTGCTCTCTGTTCTTCCTACTCACATATCACATATCACATATGTGCACTACATGCGAAACTTTTCTCTCTTCCGCCACTCGGAGACTTAAAGCTCTCAGCTCTCCACTCTCTAAGCTCCTTTTTTTATTTTAAATGACGGCGACGAACCTCCTGAGAAAATAGTCATCATCCGCCATGTTAGGTGATGCAATTTTTTTTTTTTATTATGTTTATAATTATAATTTATCTTATCTTATTTTTTAATAAGTGATTTATCAAGTTTTCTTGCTCTTGCATTATGTTTTGTTAACAATAACTTTTTTTTTTTTTTTTTGTAGAGAATCAAATTTTTGAAAAAAATGTTTCCAAAATTTTACAACTACTCACTATAAAATTAATAGACTTACTTTTTTAAGAAATTAAAAAACAATAGTTGTTTAAAAATAAGTCGCAGAGAAAAATTTTGTCAATAAAAAATATTTTTCATTAAATTTGATATTTTGCATTGTTTAAAAGATATTTGCAAAAATTATGACTTAATTTAATGATTTCAAATTAAAAAAAAAAAATTTTTTTTGCAATTATTTAAATGAAAAAAAAAATTTTTCAATTTCATTTTTTAAATAATGGATATGGACGTGTGACTAGCGAAAAAGGAGAGAGCAGAGTGTTGTAGGGAGGGTTGAAAAAAACGGGTTGGTACGTATCCCACGCGAGATCAATGCACGCAGAGTGCAGTGCCCTGGCGAGTACTCTAACTCTTAGTGTGGATCGTCTACGCATCATCTTTGCATATGCAGCCGCTTTCATCCTTCTCGACTCGTCCCTTTTCCTCTTCCTCCTGAGTATCAACTACAGCTGTACATATACCTGCATGTACCGTGCAACGAATCCCTCTGCGGCATTCTCTCTTTACTTTTATTTTTTATTTTTATTTTTATTATTTCCTCCACACACATGCGCGCAAAAAAATTTTCCTTTCGTATTTGGACGCCCTCATTCATGTACAACTTTTCAATTGAAGAACAAAAAGTAAAACTCAAAAAAAAAAAGAAGAAACAAGTAAAGCATACGTCTAAACTCAGCTCTCGAATAAGTTGTTACCGAGCACAAGCATAAGCATCGTACTCTTCGCTTTTTTTCCATATTTGTGCATTAAAGAAAGTTACAGACTATTTAATAAGCTTCGGCTTTCATTTAATGATAATGTATTAAATTTTCTAATGCATTGGTGTCAATCATTAAATTCAATTTTTCAGTGGAAAAATAAATTATTAATCATTAAATTTATTTTTTTTTTTAAAGAAAAGATTTCTTTTAAATCATCAAATTTAAGCTTTTACTAAAAAATATTTAAATTTAATTTTTTCAATGAATTAAAATTTTATCAACCATTCAATTGAATTTCTCAATGGGAAAATAGTACATTAACTGATTAAACATAAATTCTTCAATGAAAAATATTTCTTTGAAACATTAAACTTAATTTCTCAATGCAAAATATTTTCATCAACTATTAAATCCAATTTTTTAAAAAACAATAAATTTTTTAATCATCAAATTCAATTTTTTAATAAAAAATAAATACATCAACTCATTGAAATAAATTTTCAAATGAAATATATTTCTACTTCCATAAAATTTAATTTTCCAATGAATAATATCATCTAGAAAATTAAATGTCCTACTTTTAAACTAAAAATTTTTCAACCTTTGCAAAAAAAAATTCATTAATTCTTCGGCAAACAAAATTTTCACACTGATGGATGTGTCAGTAAAAAAAGTAGTGCAGTGTTTGGAAAATTTTATCGCCTAGTTTTTGTAGATGATGCATTTCTGACTCGTTGTTACTCACGTAGGCTTGTGTCTTGTCTTGTGCCTCGGTTGATGTTCCTCGAGAGCTGGGGTGTAACGGAAAAACGTATAGTGCAACATTCTATCAAGTGCCATAGACACACCCCCACACACCCGAGTGTACATGTAGAGCGAAACTCATCATAGATCTGCAGGGGTGCCGAAGAGACGCCCTTCCCTATTGCAATGCCGCTACTCCCGGTGTGTCATCTTCTAAAGGGGTCGCTAGATGCTCTACTTTTTACGACACTACAGCTCAGCTCGCTTTTTTATATTCTGCTGCTCTGGTTTCTAGGCACCGGGTACTACCGACTGATACTGATACTAATACTTATCTCTTTAAATTATTTTTATTCACCTTCCCTACGCACGCATAAATTTTTATTGAACTGATCTAAGACCGCTTTTCCTCAGATCTTCCTTTGATGATTTATGATACTGTTTTTGTCTTATCTTTGAAGAAGCTATTTGAAAAAATTCCATCTAAAGTTATAAAATTTTTCAATAAATTGCAGATTAGACATTTTTTTATACAAAATTTTAAAAAATTGTGGTACCAAAAATATGTCCAAATTTTTGAATCTATTTAATTTTATTAAGAGAATTTTTTTTTAATTTTGAGATAATAGTAAAACTTATTCAAAATTTTTCTATGCTAGAAAAATAAAAAAAAATAACAGCTGATTAATTCAAAAATATGATTGTCAATATTTGAAAAATTAATGACTTACTTTCTAATGAAAAATAATAAAAATTTTTTATTTTCTCTGCGGGAATAAAAAAAAAAATATCTCGATATTTTATCAATTCATAACAACTATTTCTCAGTGCATCGAAACTAAACGGCTTAGTCACAATGACTCGTAATTTTCCGAAGAATTTAGTTGGGTTTTATTAAATTATTAACTCTGTAATTAATTAATATTCTTATCTCGATCTGAAACAGCTTTTAAAGCTTGTAAAAATGATGATTGTTTAAAAGTTAAAAGATGAAATAAAAACAAAGAGTTAATTGAAAGTATAAATTTAAATAAAAGTAAAAACTCGGCTCGAGGTACCTGGCTATGAAAAAATAATGCGAGACACGCATAATGATGGAAAAGGATGTAAAAATAAATGACATGTTTGAGGACGGACAACACGAGCCAGAGAACCACCGAGGGCGGATAGGAGTGTGTATGCTAGAAGTATGCAGTGAAAATGCTGAAAGGGATGGATATAACAAGTTGGCGAGCCTCGACACGCAGCTTTACAACAACTGGATTTCTATGTTAATCAGATACACTCTACTCTCTATACTACTCCGATCCGATGAATAAACTGAATAAAGAGTTTGTATGGATATGGAAATTATACACTTTGCTATATTTGTTACATTTAATTTCCTAAAGTAATTTTTAATGGATTCATTAGCGTCGGATTAAAAAAAAAATTTTTTATTTCAATTTTAATACTATTTATATATTTTTACAACTGTTAATTTATTTTTTATTCAAAATTTTGATTTATTTTAAACCGAAAATATTTTTAAAAAAATTAACGTAATTTTTTGAATAAATTTTTTCAGTCCAAATTTTTTAAGTCCAAAAATTCAATGCAATAATAAAAAATTGTAAATTTTTTTTAATTTATCAAAAAATTATTTATCAAAAATACATACAAAAAATTCAAAAATTTTAGTGGTTAAAAATTGAAGAATTGAAGGCCAATTGATATCAAAGTAAAATGTGGAAGCCGTTTAAAAAAGAAGCCCATTTTACAGTAGAGTGTACCTCGGTAAATATAATATAAACTAACAAATTGAATCCCGTTATATAGTTATAGATCCTTATAATAACATCTTTGAAACACGTTTTCACATGCACATAAAAATGGGCATGAAAGGTAAAAATAAAATAATTTATTATCTAGCCGTTTTAACGAAATCTCGGTTCGAAAAATGAGACCCAAGAATCGAGAAATGCTTATGTATAATCAGCTTATAAACGCGCCTCAAAAAATAATACCCTTCCTCTTTTGTATACACAGAATATATAAATGGAATAATAACTTTAAAAAAGTAAAAGATTATTTTAAAACAAGACCATAAAACGGATCAGCGATCTTATGAGCACTAAATCTAATATACGAATAACAAAATATCAAAGGATCAGAAACGATTGCTGCGTTTTTATGGCATACCGGTCTTTGATAATCTTAATATTTATTGATTTTTACATTCTAATGTTGTATCTGCGATAGGGAGATTAATAATAATAAAACGATCACAACCCCGGTCATTATTCCGGTTTTATTTCCTAATCCCATCATTTTATTTTAAACTGTCTCTTGTCTCTCGCAGGTATTTTGATCCTCATATTTATAAATACTGAAATCGCCCGTCAACAATCGGCACAAGGACTCAAAAAAAAAAAATCGTGTGTATAGTATTTTGGAATTATTTATAAACGTGTTTTGGTCGCTCGTCAGTGTCAGCTTTTCAGTCTCACAGACCGCGCAATATATAATTCAAAATGTATAATGTAACGAGCATAATAATATGCAGCGGGACGAATCGTAGAATGCGCTGTAATACCAAAATTCACTGAGGAAACAAAACACACACTAAAAGTAGTTGTTTGTGTCCCAAAATAATTAAAATACACAACAATTGAGTGTGAAATTGCGGGGGTCAAAATTTTGTGGGTAAAATTTGGCTATTGGTGATGAAAATTCAATTTTTGAAACAATGAAAGGAAAGTGATTTATTAAAAAATGAAAAATTACAGTTTTTGGTTTTGGAATTTTTAGTTGATGTCTTTTTTGAAGATTTAGAGCTTTAATTTTTGATAAAAATTGAAAAAAAAGCCAATTTATGATAATTTGAAGTGATGAATTCAAAAATGTATAAAATGTCTTCAATTATTTCCGCAATAGTTCAATAAATTACAATCAATTGTATGAATTTGGTACATTGATGAAAATTGATGAAGAAATTTCAATATTATGACTAACTGAAGGTACAAGTTCAAAAATATATCAAAAGTCTTCAATTTTTACATAACATTTTCGTTTTTAATTTGTAAATTTACTATTCAATTTAATGAAATGTTTTTCTCAAAAATTCTTCTATCTTTAGCATAATATATTAACAAATCAAGGTTGATTTATGAATTTGGGACTTTATTTGGGATAAAATGATGAAGAAATCTCAAAATGATGACTAATTAAAGGTAATAATTCAAAAATGAAGCAAAAGTTTTCAATTATTTGCATAACATTTCAATTATAAGTTATTTTAATTTGCTACTCAATTTAGCGAAAAAAAAAAATGAAGAGACCGCAAAATTATGACTAACAAAAGCAGTTACAACAAGAATCGCGTGAAAGTAAAAAAAAATTAGCAAAATATCAGCATAACAGCATTTTACAGCGAATCAGAAATAAAAGGCGAAACATTGACAGTGTTATTACAACAATAATCGTCAAGTTTATTGCATTTATCGATCTGAACAGCTAATATCCATATTACAACCAGTAATTGTGACTAATAACCGGATTTATGACTTAAACCGTATCATTAATATCCCGCGAATGTGATTCTCATTTAAAAGAGTGTCAACGCGTCGCTCGGTGCGATACCACGATACGACGGCTCCATAATAATAGATAAGGAGTTATTTACCTGAATAAAAATTTGGTTAAGTTTACGACGGCACATTGCGGCGGTTATCACCAGTACAGACCAAGTAATGTAAACCCAACACAGAACTTACCCATACTTTTACTGATGTGTCGCCTGTGTTACCGTGTACGCATTCCCACATAAAAACTTGTCTATAAATAATCGATTATACGATGTATCTTAAACGTTTTAATGAACCTCTACGTGGTATGTGTCCGTTTTCGCGGTTGGATACCTGCTAACTTTAAACACACTAAACTTTTAAAATGTCTTCATTGTTTAAAACTTAAACACCGCGGGACTCAATCGCTAACTCGTAAAACTTTAACAAATTAAATATTGCATCGCTCAAAAATAATATTTATGTACTAATTGTAAGAAAAGTCCTCATTCTTTTTATATTTTTGCCCTGATGAAAAAAATCTTTTGTTAAGAATGTTATTTTGATCATTTTTAATCAAATAGAAAAATTATCAAATTTATTTAAACCAAAAATTACATTATAATTTAAGGAATTTTTGTTTTCTACTTAATTCAAAATTTTTTATCATGTCTTTGATGAAAAATTTTTCTTTTGAATCAATTTATTATTTTTGAACTAATTTAAATCGGTTACGGATATTGTGGTAAAGTTATAACAACGAAGTAATTCATATTAAATTATCCGGTAATGTAATGAATAATGAAGTACCAGTTGAAGGATCAGATATTAAATACCTACGGGATTTGCTTCTACAATGCCAAGCTAAATTATATGTTATTAAGTATTCTTCTATTATACGACACCTAAGTGAGATATAATTGGGTGTGTGAAATTGGCTCCCCACTTTAATATACAAAGGTTTTGTATTCAAATGTTCTTTCAGAACATTGATATGTTTACATTACATAATTAGATGTTATGATCTTCTTTACAATCTTTATCATTTCTACTTTGTAAAGTTAAATCGTTCCAAAAATTGAAAATTAACATTTTTCAACAGTATTCTTCTAGAATTTAGAAAGAAAGTATCTAAAAAACAGTTCCTTCTATAATTTCAAAGAAGAAAAAAAAATTTAGGTGAATGCTTGAAGCCCTTTGAAGTTTTTCCATCTGTAGAAATATTAGCATTGTTTTTGCCTCAAAGGCTCGCGTCTAAAGACACTTCTTGCTAGAGTTAAATGTAACCTAATTTCATGACTAGTGCTTTAACTTGACAATTAACTTTTTAGTCCTTCCAAAGGACCAAATTAAGGAACTAGCAATCCAACTTTTGGGAATAAAAACATTTAAAATTAAAAGGGGAAAAAATTTTTACAAAAATGGCGTCTGTTGCTAAGCAAAGCGCTCAGACAGCTGGCGAGATGATTTAGCCGTCGATTTAGTGTCATTAATGGATGTAGGCGCATACGTCATGACCATCAGAATCATCAAAGACTTGAGAGGCCATTTGCGAGCTAGTACTCGCACTAGCATAGTAATCGCGTGTAACTATAAAAAGTGCTGCAGAAAACAGAACAACGTGTACGCTTTCTTTCTTCTTTCTTCTTTCTTCTTTTTGTTCTTGTTCTGGTCACACAACACTCAACAATGTTGTACATGTCGTACGTCGTGTGTGTAAATGCTCTGTACTCGAGCGCTAAACACGGCACACGGATCCGGATTTTGAAAGCTTTTCTCCGGGGATTTTACGCTTTTAACTGAAACACCAAGCAGCAACAAAGAAAACTCATGTTATGTTGGGAGTCGTGAGTTATGAGTTACAAGTTGGTGTGTCGATGGATCTCGACAAGAACTATCCTTGTTCCAGGACCAGGATTAGGTGTCGTATTGATGAGTAGGTGTAGGGCAGAGTGTAAAGTATTAAGTGTAGTGTGTCGTGTCGGGTGGACTCTAAACTGCTGTAGCGGATTACATCAGTATATTATTCACTTTTTGACTACTACATGTAATTTAATGTCCTCAATAAAAGCAAAAGCACCGTACCGGAGTTATAGGGTTCCTGAGAGGAGAGAGTTATGCCGAAGGTAATCTATACATACAAAATAAGAGGTGTTGGGGTGGTAGGGCTGTCGTTGTTCTTCGTGTTTGTATTCGGGATTCGGGATTCCCAAAAGTCTAAACCCGCCACCTATGTGCCACCAACACTACCGAAGACAGAGGACAGAGGTGACAGCCGTTTTCGCGGAGATCGTGTCCCCTGGAACCCGATATATCGAGTTACAGCTTCCTCTCTACTTCTGCTTCTTATTTCTTATTTCTTGCTTTTTTACCCTACTCGCTTACTTTTTTTACTTTCTTTACTCCCGACATCCTTATTGGCAGCTATGTCGTACCTCGTATCCGGTTCAATGGAGGTGTTATATACGTTATTATGTATTTGGACATTTTTGGTCGTTTGGCTGTTAACTTGTTTTTATTATTATTATTTTTCATTTTTAATATTAAAGCCTTTCCAATCCTTTCATTAGACATTATCCGTATCAAAAAATTTTTGCCTATTTTTTAAGTAATTCTTTTGAATTAAAAATGAAAATCAAAGTTTATATTTACGGAAAAATTTTGAAAAAGAGCTTTTAACATGTACTTTCAATGACTTTAAATAATTATTTTTAATCGTCGCTATAGTAATTGTTAAAATATGATGAATAAAATTTTAAATAAAAAATGACAAATTGAAGGATCAGAAAGGTTTAAATGCTACAAATTACTATTATTATTACTTTTGCTGCTAATAGAAGATTGACTGATTTTGATTTATTAACAGTAGTCTTTCATGAATGATTGACGTAAATACGGCATGTTATCGAATAGTGTTATATGTTGGGGAAATTACGATTATGTGTGAATTGTAGACGTCCAATTATCTGGATAAACACGTACAGAGTACATGCGCAACCTACAATGTTCAATGTTCAAGCTACATATACAACATGCATAGAAATTTGGTAAATCGAGCGGCTAATTTCGTGATTCAATTGTCCGTATCATTATATTGATCTCTGCTGTGTATGTTCTCACGATATTATGAAGATTGATTGCCGGGTTATATATTTATAAGAGGATATAGTCGAGCTGGTATCAATGCGCTCATAATGACAATATTTATTGCCATATGTGTTGCAGACAAATATTATATTATATGCTTAATATTTGCCGCTGAAATGCCAAATTTAGTTGGGTGGAACACTTTATAATGATAACATATGTTATGTTTACCAATAGAAGGTATAAGCAGAAAAAAGGATCTTATTTTAGTCAAAGTTCAATTTAAAGATGATAATTTAAATTTTTGAACCCGAACAATACGTCTGGCACAGTATATACACAAATGATGCCTAGTAAATGTCACATTGCAGTGTAAATGATCCTGGCATCTGGCCGGATTTGCACGATTCAGTTTTATCAGTACAGTACACACTGCACTCGTCATAAATGGATCAACAAGGGATTCCCCGGATTGGCCAGCAGCCCGGCTCCCTATTCATTCTTTACTTCGCTTATTTTCTTCTCTTTAAACCTTGGCAGCTTACGTACATGGACACACATGAATATCTTCCATCAATTTTAGCCGAATCAAATACCAAAAACCAAAAATTCAAATTTTAACTAATCCGTTTTGAATAACACCCAATTTGTAAAAACAAACTTGTTCTTCCATTCGTATGAATATAAATATGAGTATGAATATGAATGCGAAAAGCGATTTCTGTTGTTATTAGTTTTGGTGGGCAGCTAATACCGGAGGTAGGAAGGAATAGATGCACAGTGATTTATATTAGCATGAAAATTGACCACCCTAGTGCAATACTAAGGGATTAGAGGATTGTCGAGGGTCCATTCCCAGTATCAGAGTATCAGTGGCCTTGAGCTACATCATGTTAACACACTCTTGTTGTCGTGTTGTTGGGTGAAGCGTGTTATGTGTTTAGTTATGTTCGAGCTAGACGTGCCCAATTGAGGTGACACATACTGCTTTGGTGTAATATGAGAAAGTCCCTACTACACTTCTAAGTTGCTATTGGTATTTGTTTTCATACACACATTTTACATTCTAACTGGTGTAAACTATACTATTATAATGTAAACGCTGACCCTTTGTGCCAAACGACGGCTCCTGAAGAGTCAAGAGCTGTAATTTTGAGTTTGGGGATTAATATCTTTAATTTATTCTAGATAAATCATTAAAATTTTGAACAGAATTGAATTATATTGCTATTATTCAGTCGATTTTTGAACAATAACTGTGTAGTAGTTGAAGACTTTTAAAATATTTTTCAACCAACCTCTTCAGTTTATCACAAAATTGGATTTTTTTCAACTTATATCCAAAACTAAAGCCCTAAATCTTCAAAATTGACATCAACTAATAAATCCAAAACCAAAAACACCAACTTTTCATTCTTCACCAATTTTAACACTTTTTTCCCACCAATCTTTTTCAGCAACAGTTTCATTTTCTGCTAACAGTCTATCTTTTAGTTTCCTTAAACTCCAACCTCATTTTCCGATCTTGATCTCAAATTCCAAAAGAAAGAACCAATTACTCTTCTTCAATCACTTCAAAGAACAAATTTTACCAACAAAATAAACTGATACATTAAATAAAACCTCAAACCACCTTAGAATCTCAATTTCCTTCTTGAAAAGTTAAAATAACTTCAATGAATAAAACCGTAATGAAGTTTGCAAACCACTAATCCAATTAAACATCCAAAACTTCACTGCTATTGGTCTAATTGAGATTTTGAACATCTCAAAGCTCCCGTCAATATCAAATAAGTGTTTTTCCGTTAGCTTACTTTTGGTTTATTTATTCATCAATTTTTCTCGAGCTTCAGATCCTTCAAAGCTTTAAAGTGTTTAGCAATTTTTAAGCTTTACTTCAAGTGCAGCTTAGCAGCAAGCTCTTTCCTCGAGTAGTAAGTGGTTGTCCGGCGACTGAGGAGGACTTGTCGTTAATGCGGCTAATCGACTTACGAATCGGAACCAAACACGAGGACTTTTCTTCCGAGCGATTGCCTTCGCTTCGAAACTTTTGAAGGAACAACAAAAACTTAAAGCTTTTTTGAAAAGTCCCACTGAAATGTTGCCATTAAAAGCTCAGGCAGGATTTGGGTTTTATTTGCATAAAATACCGTACGAGATTATATTCGGTTGGTCGGGTAGCCGCAATTAATAGCACATAGCATGACTGTAACACTCAGCGGCGTGATTGGGTACACGCTACCGATTGTATGAGCAGAGTAGACAATACCGAGCACGCAGACTGAATTTCATGACGTTAATAAAGCATTGCGAAAGCTTTTAGGGTGATTGAAGGGCGTGAAGAGCCAGCGAGCGCAATTATTAGATGCACCTTTGGTTCTTAAAGCTCAAGTGCGTGGCTTATGACTCCGAGGGAAGAGAGGGTGGATATGGTTATGGTTATGGCTTGAATCGATCTGGAAATATAAATACACATATTTGTTCGGCCACAAATCATTCTCCTGAACTCCATCAGAGCTACGGTACATCGAATCGCCGGGCTCTGAATCATAATATCAAAAATGAAGGGTTATTGATGGGAAAAAAATAATTCTCGTTAGTTATTTGGCTTTTTTTTTTTATAAGCAAGCGTAGGTATATATAGACGGTGTATTATAAATCCCGGTAAAAGTTAATCCGTCAATGTTTTGACCATCAACCTCGATATAACGCTCGGTTTCAGGAGACCGTGAAATTTTACATGGCGTTCGCAAAGTGTCAGACGCCGGATCTATCAAAATATTATTTAAAAGTCTCTAGTACTGAGGTTCGCTCATCGGACCGTCCAACAAACCTGTCCCAAACGGTCTAGAGGTTGAGGACCACCTCGTATTTTTTTTAATTTGTAATAAAAAAATATAGATTTTATGCAAGAGAAATGTTGGATTTGTTTTGAGGGATTTGGATGAATTTATTTAAGAAATTTACGAATTCAATAGAAAAAAAATTATACAATTTTTTTCTAGATTTGTAACTTAATTTTTATTAATTGTTAATTAATTAAATAAATTATATTCAATTATTGAAACGAGAAATTAAATTCTTAATTTTTTTAATCTTTTCAATAGTTAATTGAAAATGAT
Source organism: Cotesia vestalis (assembly GCA_000956155.1). NCBI lineage: Eukaryota > Metazoa > Arthropoda > Insecta > Hymenoptera > Braconidae > Cotesia > Cotesia vestalis. The sequence goes on from JZSA01003120.1 coordinate 276,342, forward strand.
ACATTATCAATTTAAATTATTAATTATAGTAATTATCGCAAGTACTTTTTTTATAAGAAGGATTTACACTTTTTTCTCTCTTGCCCTCTATTGGTCAAATGGAAGTATCTCTGTCATACTCGTCTAATAAATGAAATCTTAAAACGCATTTTATGCATAAATAAATGAACATTTTCCAAAAAAGCGCTTCGCTCTTCAATAGATAATTTAATTATCTATTGAAGAGCGAAGCGTTTTTTTCGAAATTTTATTTTATACATGAGAAAAACACGTTTAAAAATTAACTATCGACCGTTCCTAATTATGAAATTCAATAATTTTTGATTAATTAGTTATAATTTAATTATAAATTATATTAAAAATAAACTGTCAGAAAAATAATTTTCTTGCAAAAATTATAAAAATTCTCTTCATAAAATTTAAATCAAAAATACTAATTTTGAATCAATAAAAATTTTTTTAGTGACGAAAGTAACCTTTTGTGACTCAATATTAAAAAGCTTTCCAATAAAGAGACTTCTGTTTTAATAATGGCTCTTTAGATAAATAAAAAATCTTCAAAGCAAACTCTACATATTTGAGATTTAAAGCTTTTTTACGATGATTGATATTCAAGGGCTGTAATGTGGGCTTATGTTTTAACTATAATGAGACACTAGCCAGTAAAAAAGTGTCCTGAGATTTACAGCCCTCAAAGTGAAGGGAATTGAGTGCGTGTGTGCGTATAAATGTATAAATGGATGCATATAAAATTTTAGTAGCCACGAGATTAGTGCGAGAATGATCGGATTATTTTAGAAGTCGTAAATTGGCTCGAGTGCTTACTGGAAATCTGGTACCGGGAAGTTTATGGAGCATGATATTACTTTTCACGAATAAGAGGACCTCGGATATAGAGTGTAAGAGTACGGGGTGGAAGTAGATGCAGAGTATAGGGGACTACCGGATACGATACTCCGGAAAAGAGAATCGACATTATTATACTGAAAATTTAATCGCGGTGCTAACCTAAGTACGCGCTTCGTTGGGTATACAGTGTGCTTAAAACTTTTTTGATTAATGCGCTTTGAAATAGTGGATTCACTGATTAATATCAATTTTTTATCAAAATTAATTATTTTTTAAAGTTAAAATCTTTTAGATAACAATTATTATTTTTAAAAGCCATTTTTTAATAATTTTTTTTTTTTTAAAGACTTTTTGAAATTATTAATATGAAAATTTATTTATGTATAGTATATTTTGAAGTTTAAAGATTTTGATAAAAAATCAGCTTAATTAAAGTTAAAAAATGTTTAATAAAAATTCTCTAAAATCATTTTTTACTTCAAATTTTCTTGTAATTTTTTTATCATCATAAATTACAAAAAAAAAGTCATTAACTTTTAAAAATTAAATTAATTGATAATAAATTAAAATAAATTTCTAAAAATGAAATAAAAAAATTCTAAGTGTGTATAATAACAATTTTTTAAAAATTGGAAATATTTAAAATAAAGATAATTTTTTTTTTTTTTCTAAAGATGAAACTGATTAATATCGATTTTTCATCAAAATTAATTATTTTTTAAAATTAAAATCTTTTAGATAAAAATTATTTTTTTTAAAAGTCATTTTTGAATAATTTTTTATTTTTGAAATTATTAATATGAAAATTTATGTATATATAGTATATTTGGAACTTTAAAAATTTTAATAAAAAATAAGCTTAATTGAAGATAAAAAATGTTTAATAAAAATTCTTTTAAATCATTTTTTACTTCAAATTTTCTTGTAATTTTTTTATCATTATAAATTACAAAAAAAAAAAGTAATCAACTTTTAAAAATTGAATTAATTAATAATAAACTAAAATAAATTTCTAAAGATGAAATAAAATAAATTCTAAGTGTGTATAATAACAATTTTTTAAAAATTGGAAATATTTAAAATAAAGATATTTTTTTTTTTTTTTTTCTAAACTGTAGCCTATATAACATGGTACGCCAATCCAATAGTGTCCAATAATATTTACTCAACGCACATATTTTTTTTTTTTTTTTTTTCTAAAGATGAATCTAATAACGTTATAATTCAAATAATCCCCCAAAGTATCAATTTATTTATAATTCTAAAGTTGTCTCAAAGAAACGTTTTAGTGTAACGATATCTTCCGGAAAAATAAATAAAAGCAAGAGCTAAGCCACATGCCGTCGTAAAAAATCCCTTCTCAGCAACAGTGTGCCTGCAAATTATAACTATAACTATTACAAAGTCTAAAGAAATTTATTTTAACAAGGATTCGTTAAAAAAACATACAACATATATAAGCCGAAAGACGAAAGACGAAACTGGTACTGTACTGCGAAACGACAAAGTTGAGATATTTGGGATGGATCTGTGTGTACATTTATCATCATCATCATCGCACATCTTACTTTGTATACCTTTGAACAAATATACTTTGTACATGTGTAATGATATATACGACAGTGGTACCGAGCGAAGGTGGCGTCGGTGTTGGTATTATAGTTCTCGGTAATGCACATATGTCTTTTCTGTTCGGTGAATTCTTAGCGGGTAAATATCCGTCGGATAAAAACCCGTAATATTCTCCAGGAACACGGCCCAGTAGACTTAGTTTGCACAGGGTGAGTTTGTGCGTATTGATATCTGTGTGTGTCGTAAAATTGCGTGATCGTAAAAAACACATATGCAATTGGGACGTTTCGCGGCGATAAAATTCCCGAGCGGTTTTAAAAAAATACTTACGCTCAAGCACTTTTACAACCAGAGAAATGATGAATTTCCAATACCACTTTCATCGCCGTCATACAAGACGTGTCTTCGTCATGTATGTCTATATATGCTTTTTACGCCCGTATAAATAACGGAATAAAAAATTCTGTATTGATATCTTTTTTATCTTATCAATATTTAAGGCCGGTTTACTCGCCGAAATGATAACATTCATCGGAAACTTTTTATGGGATGTTTAATTTTCTAGAAAAAAGACCGCCTTTTTTTTCCTTCAACATTTGCGCTCAGTATTTATTTTGAACTCTTAATACTTGGCAAATTTTTATAAATTATTCTTCTTATAAACTTTGATTAATTATTACGGCTTAAATAATGAAGATACGGAAAAATTATAGGATATCTTTTTGATGGGAAATTAAATTCTCTATAAAAAGTATAGAAATCAATTTCCTTATATCTCTTCTCATTCAGCCGTAAATTTGATTTGAAAATCAAGAATAAATTTTGGAGTCAAAAAATGATATTGATCAGTTTGAAATCAAAATTTTAGGTGAGAAATTGGAAATTTGAAAAAATTAAATGAGACCTTTTTTGTAGAAAATTAAATTTCTTTGAAAAAAGGGATTTTATGATTTTTTCGTATCTTTGATATTTGAGCCAAAATTTCGAGTTCTATTTTTTATAAAACTGTCGGTGTAAAAAAATTAAAGAACTTAAATATTTTACGGGCCTCTAAAGAAATAAAATCCCCAGGCAATTGATATCTCTTATCAATATTTAAAAAAAAAAATAGCCAAGTTTACTCACCGAAAGATGATAAATCGAGTTTTATAAATTCCCACCAAAGTTAGATCTGAAAAAAAATAAGAGCAAGAGTAAAAAAAAGTGAAATGAATTCGTCGGGTTTTATTATTCTTTTATCATGACTGTAGGCAAGTTGTATTTTTTGAAACAGTGGATAACTACATTACTTTTACGATTATTTATAGCTGCTCTCAAAGTATCCTCGTCATAGCCGGGTTCTTAGGTTGATAAGAGAGAAAAATATAAAGCTGGAACGGATCCGCTTGTTTTTCTTACATTTTGTCGTGTTTTATATCAACCTTGTTTGGGAGGCTCCACTATCTCTACCCACACACTCTACTCATATTATATTAAATTATATTAAACATATTATATTATATTATAAGATTTTATACTTTTGTACTATTAAAACTCGTAAACCCGGTTGTTGATTTAGCTGATGGGTGAAACTACTTTTAACACAGGACTACCTTTTTTTGGGAAACCATATAATTTATTATTAACGCAACTTCTATTCCATCCCACTGGTGACTCACCACAAATTCGTTCTGACGTGAGTCACTAGTGATTAGTGCTTTCGATGGATAAATTAAAAATTCGATCCATTTAATCAACATTATTGTCAATTTTAACTTTATTACTTCTGTTTATGTTCAAGCTATCAATAATTTTTTATTAAAAATTTTCGATGAAATTTTTTGGCAAGTCGCTAATTATTTTTTTTTTTTAAGAAAATTAAATAAATTTTGTAAAAATTTTTTATTATATTTCTCAAAATAAAAATTTGTAAAATTTTTTAAATTACTCAAAATAAAATATTAATAAAATTTTTTGGCCAGTTGCAATTTTTTTGTACTAAAAATTTTTTAAATATTATTATTTGTGGTAAAATTTGTGTAAATTACTCTAAAGAAAAAATTTAATAACTTTTTTCGGCAATTTTTGAGTCTCTTATTACCAAAAAAATTGTAAATTTATTAAAAATTAGTGAATTTCTCGAAAGCAAGTATTTGATGACATTTTTCGGCGAGTCCTGAATCTTTTGTTGGCAAAGTAAGCTCGGTCCGTTTTCTGTCTACCTGAGCTCGTTTTTCGACGTGAGAAACAACGGATGAATTTGTGTGAGGCGCAATTCTAGATCCGACACTAAGACAGACGACTTGACAACGAGCCGAAGGTGTGGACCAACAGGCATCCCATTTTGTCGACACACAGATGCGGAGGAACCGCTCACATCCAAACAAAATGGATTTATACATTTATATCTGTATATATGGATCCGAGATCGAGATATCTCCTTTTTCTCGGAACGTTCGAACGGCGAGCCACCAGACAAAGCGATTTGGACCGTTGGATATTTTGCTACGACCATTAAATCGTGTTATCGGTACCAGATACCTTTTTTACTTTTTATTATTTTATTCTACTTGGTTTAGTTACCTTCTTATTTTTTTCGGATAGACCCGATCTTAGTGGGACAAAGAGTCGAAAATCGAGAATAAAGAATACTTTTGTAGAATCTCGGACATTTTTTACACCGCCCGATTTTGGTCAAAAATAAAAATATCGAGTGAAGGCTGAAAGTAGGTGATAAATTGATTATGTAGATATGCAATTCTGAATGGATGTATGCATTTAAATTTAAATATTCTGGAGTTATGTTGTTGTTGTTGTTGTTGTTGTTGTTGGATTGGAAAAAAGGTTATGCAGATTAACTTGTCGAAAATTAATGGTGATGAGAGAAAAGGATTAGCTTGGACCGATGACACTCGACATCATCTTACAAGTGACATTAATCCATACAGTCATTATAAATTGGTGATACGCATAAATATATCCATAATGAATATAGATATAACGCAGTAATCCAAAGTCCTGAGGCATTCCAACGAGACCAAATATTTCGTTGCAGTTGTCAGAGCTTGTAAAATCCCAGTCACCTTTTGAGACGGGAGATGCTAATGGATAATTAATCTGTATGTGGAGCATGTGTCAACAAGTTTTTTTCGATGGAGAAAAATTATTATTAGATTTTTTTTTACTAAAAATAGATTGCAATGATTTTTTTTCCTTCAATTTCTTTACTTTTGGATCAATGGAATCCGACCGGTAGATTTTGGGGAATCTTAAAAAAACTACGAAAAAAAATTTTTTCAAATCAAGTTTTTTTTTAATAACTTTTAAATGGCTCAATCGATCTATTCCAAAAACTAATCAGCTCTTAACACCAAAAAACCACATCGATCGCCACAAAGCCGGTCAAAATCGGTTGATTTGTTCGTGAGTTATCGTTGACGAAAGAAATCGAATAAAAGCGTTTTTTTCGAATTACACCGAAACTTCCGGTCTTATCAATTTGTGTTTAAAAATGTATCATAGAATTTGAAAAATTGCGTCGAATGCCGCCAACCGCGTGAAAATCGGTTCATTCATTCGAAAGTTATTGCGGTATGAAAATTCAAAAAATTGTGTTTTATTAAACTTCTATCTCACTTTTTTAGCTTGGAGAGCTCAAAATTACATAAAAATTATATTTTTGAGCTCTTCGAGTTCAAAAACGTAATAAGCGTTTAATTACGAAAGTAGCGGGAAGTTGCAGGAATGGCCTTCAGGGTCAACCGTTTTTCTAATTTTTTTTAAATATTCTTATTTGTGGATAAAAAATGTTTGCTTAATTTAATGAATTATTTAACAGTACTATTAAGAATAAAAATAAAATTTTACATTTCAATTTTACATTGTACGTCCAAAAATTTATTATCAAAAAATTACCCAAAATATATTCTTATAAAAATTTTTTATGTTTTTAACATCTTTCTATTCTATATTTTTAATATAAATTCTTCTCCAAGTTATTTAAATAAATCATCAATTTATGTGTTCCCAAAAAATACAAAATAGTCATCTAGAATGAAGCCAGAATGAAGAATAAAGAATGAAGAATCTCACTATTTGCATATGAATAACTCGGTGCAAATAGAAGATTAAGTCATTACAGGACTCATGAGTACGCTCTGACGGAATAATATGATACATTATTAGGTTATTGAAGTAATAGGAATATATTACCCGATAATTCTTATCGGATTTATTTAAATTTTATATTCCTGAAGAATGAATGCACTATACAATAATACTGGAGAAATTATACACAGAGATAATTCTCTTAGCTGTGGAGTACGAGGCTGTTTCGCCAATAGCTTGTTTAGTACATCATGTTCCCACGTTATATTGGCGAACGGATGCTCGATAGTTGGCTCTATACTAGCACCGAGTACAGATAGAGAAGAGGAAAGAAGGAGGAATACAGGATATATACTTCAGTTTGGTACGTGGGAGCCTCTTCATCTAGTCTTGTACTCTCTTCTATTCTGTTTGCTGACCGAATCGCCCGTGGGCTCTCTACAACTCTCCACTCTCTACTCTCTACTCCCTGTAATTTCCGATACATTTTGACTCGTCACCTTATTAGTTCGATAAATAACAGAAACACCATTGTGTAAATCAAGGATAAAAATTATAAGTATTTATTATTTATTATTCATCTTAAATCAACACTCAGCGATTGATCTGGCGGATCTTTGCTTCAAGAGTTTAATTAAAATAACAAAGTATTATGAAGCAGATTCACGGGTCTTTAACTCATCAATAAATTCTCTGTTTTTCATTAAAAAAAAAAAAAATAATAATTTTTTGAAGTGCAAAAAAAGTTTTCTATGCTCATACATGTAAAGTTTTGAAAATGAAACGTGTAGAAATTTTTCGATGTTACCAATTTCCATTTATGGCTGTATTAATTAAAAAAAATTATTTTTCTTAAATATATGCGTCCATTATGGTGACAAGTGAGCGGAAAATTGATTGAACTGAAAATAAATGACAATTAAGCTTAAAAAAAAATTTTTATCTTATAACCTTATATCTTACAAATTAACTCTCTAGTAGCGAGATAATTAAGCGACTATGCGCCACCTGTCGGAGATTTTTAAAACTATTTTTACTCAGAAAATTATCTATGGGCTGGATATGAGTCTATCAAGATATAATAAGCCAAAACATTTTCTTACAGGTAAATCAGAGGCTCTTGCAATATAATTTTTATTACTTCACGATATATATACTACAAGCGCATGTGGATAAATTTCTCGTTAGTGTGTAGTAGGTAGTGTGTAATCTGTTAACGTTTATTTGGATATTAAATAAACTGTGAAAAGTTGACACCAATGAAAATTTAAATTAACGTAATAGGATTACGCTGTCATTGCCGGTAGATATATACGACTCGGTACCGGGTAAATGCAAACTGGGAGCATGAAAAAAATGCCGGGAGAATTTTTAATAGTGTTGTTGATGCAGAGCCAGTGTAGATGTGTCCATACATGCGCATCTCCATGTGTAATCTGTTTATAAACAAGATTATGTATTTATATTTACAACTATAAAAATGAGAAGGAGGATAGAGAAAAATATTGTTTACGACAGGAGTGGGTACATAACTAATAACTGTTTGCAAAAAGTTCGGTACATTGCTCTCAAGCTCAAGCTTGAGTTAGAGACAGAGTTATATTATAACTAGATTGGATTTTAAATATATAGATGTGTTTTATTGGACAGAGACACTGGACTGAGTTGACTCGAGTTTAGGTTTTATTTGCATCGGTATATTATATACCGACTAGCGAGTTAAGCGAGTTCTCGACTAAGACGACACAGCGTTTACAAGGAAGGAGGAATGCGGAACAGTATTGACATTAATTCGTGCAATACTAAGTCTAGGAATTTTGCTGCGATTTAATGTTCCTCCGGCTACTATCCATCTTTCTGTTGATAACTATTTCATTCTAATCTCTACAACTTGTTTCGTTATTTTTAACTATTTTATTATTATCATGATTATTATTAATTTTAATTAAAAACATTTACTAACCTTGAATTTAATTTAATTTTTTTTAAATTATTGTTATTATTATTATTTAACAATCAGAGAATTTGATACGATTTTATAAGCTGCTACATAATTTTTTTAAATTAAGATTAGTTTTTAAAATTTCCGCTAGGTGGCGTATGATAGATAAATTATCTCGATAGAAGAGAGTTAAAATCTAAAGTATTAAGTTTTAAAATAAAATTAATTTTTTTTCTGCTTTCCATATGAACTTATCTGACATTAATATTTAGTTTAATAGAATACTAAACCAATTTTCGTTTAATAGAACATTATAATGAAAAAACAAATTTTTTGAAAAAAAATTATAGTAAAATTTTTTTTTTGTTTGGAATGTTATGATAATTTAAGATCAAGAATAAATTAATATAAAATAAATAAAGACATTGATGTAGCGGAGCAAGCTCTGGTGTATTGACAACCTCGAACGATACATATCCACAAGATAAGCAGGATAATTATTTATAAGACTCTGTCGGGAAGTTAAAATGACTTTTTTATGGGTACGATTTTTCTTCATAGACATAGAAGCCGGCACTACATAGACTTTGGTCTTTTTTTCACTGTATTGATGGGTAAAGTATAATGAGCACTCGAGAAAGCATTATATGTATAAACGAATACAAGTAGATGTAGATGTAGAGGTAGAGAGAGCGGCGTAGGGCTGGACGAATACAAGTCACAGAATACAAGAAAGAAAGAGAAAATGGACGAGGATGTTTAAACGACACAATGACGAGCGAGCTCGGCAAACAAGACACTTGCTTAGGTACACACGTGCACGACTCTCTTATACTTAAACAAACAAGATTGCGTACATGCTAGCATTATTCCGTACTCCAGCTCCAGAGCTTATTCTGTCCTCGGTTCGGTATCACATGAGCCCACTTGCAATCTACCGAAGGGGCTTTCCTGGCCTTTGCCAAGCGCCGATTCATCAGCTCAAGTCATAAAACTAAATTCAATAACATTTATTAATCAATCGGTAAATATCCTCATCTCTTACTTCTACTCTTTATGAATAAACATTAAACCTATACTGAGAAGTCAGAAGGTTTTTTTTCAACCGATCCATGAAAAAAAAATTTTTATCTGGCCATATCAGGTCAAGTATTAAAATAAAAAAATTACAATGACTTTTTGGTATTTTTTATTTTTTCTAGAAAATTTATCTTATCAAATTTAAAAATAATAGATTTATTAATAAACTAGCAGTCTGACCCGGCTTCGCACGGGTATTTAAGAAAAATTTCAAAATTAATTATTATATAATATAGCCTATGTCACTCGCGGATAGCGTAGCTTCCCAACAGTGAAAGAATTTTTCAAATCGCTTCAGTAGTTTCGGAGCCCATTCAATGCAAACAAACAAACAATCAAATCTTTCCTCTCTATAATATTAGAATAGATGAAACCAAATCTAATCACAGATAAATTTTTTAGACGATGAAAATAAATTATTTCTACTTTAAACTTAATATCTCAGACTTAACTCTCTATTAGCGAGAAGATTTAGCGACCAGACACCACCTATCGGAATTTTTCCAAATTAATTCTAAAAAAAATTTAAATTACTATTATCGTTATTGTTAATAACAATAATTTAAATAAAATAAATTACCAATTTGCCGCCTAATTAAATATTTGAAAAATTACCATCATTATTTTATAATAATCGTAATTCGTAAATAATTTTCCATGCATCCTTAGCCTTGTTACATACTTTTATTCCCTCTGTCGGGATATTCCTCAATAGGATTACAATTGACAACGAGTCAGTAATGTCAATCGTTTAATTTGACTGGAATACACGGGTAAATAAATGTAACTCATACATAAGAATCCACCAGAATGTGTATATGTATATATATATATATATATATATATATATATATATATATATATATATATATATATATAATACATACATGAGTTGTATTAAAACGAAAACGGTACGGCAATCCACCAGATGAGATTCGCGTACTCTCAGTTATTCAGCATCAAGCAGTATGCCCTCTGCTTGTCTCAGGCTCAGTCTCAGTCTCGGTATATATCTCCAATGCAAATCCCAACGAACTACCGAGAATCGTGGAACGTCCTTACAAATGGAAATCGACGAGAGCTCGTGGCGGACAGAGAAGAAAATAAAGGAAAGGATTGCTTGAAGTAGAGGGAAAATAAAATAAGGATAAGTAGAATACCTGAACCTGTATAGAGGTATAAGGTATATTTCTGCTCGACGTTCCACCACAGGTATAAGGTATATATCGCTCGATGGAAAAGAACCCAAAAAAAGAGTCAAGTTGAAGAGAGCAAAAGATAAAAGGGAAAAAGGACGAGCTAAAAAATTCACCACTGTAACTGCATGGGTATAAGTATGAGTATAAGTATGAGGATAAGGATAAGAATAAAGATGGGAGTGTTACGAATGAACGTGCTGTAAGTAAGCCAAAGCTGAAGCTGAAGCTAAAGCTAAAGCTAAAGGAAAGCAAAGCGAAGCCAGTTTGAGTCCGACCGCGGCTAAGGGAAACTAATTAAGACACTGTTGATCTCTCTGAACAGAATTTCATGATCGATTAGCATAGGCGATAAAGAATCGTGAGGTGAGTCGTTGGCGTGTGCACGACCTTAATTAACGTACCCAATCCTCAATCCTCCTCGGGTTTTTCACCCGGCCAGAGACTCCTCGAGGCCTAACCAGACCCAGAGACACGGTAACAACCTAAATTGATTGATACATTTATTACTCATGTTTATTGCCGGTGGTACCGAGTAACTTAATCAACAATAAACGTTTCTGCCTCCTCTTTCCCCGACTCCAGTTCAGCGAGAACGATAAATAATTTAACAGCAGCAGTACCTGGTAATTGTCAACCACTTCAAGTGTCGACTTGTCAGCTAATTGTTACATATGCTTCGTCTACTTTTGTTCTTTGATCTTTTATTATATGTTGGTACAACTGACGAAGTTTCTAAAGACAATTTTTGTAGGTTTTTAGATCGAGATAATTCACAACTTTTAAATCTAAATCCGTATTAATTTTAAATAATTGTAAATTTATTCTGGGAGATCTCGCGAGTTGACAAAACTTATATCCTTGGTAAACTTTGGTGATCCTTATTATCTAGAGGATATATTAAGCATCGGTTTAAGTTAGTAAACTTAATATTCTCGGTTTTCTGTTTTTGGTTTAGATTTAGACGAAAATAATAAATGTTTTTATTTTGAAATTATAGAATTTTTGATTGCTAAATTTTAGCTGAATTTTTTTATAAATTTCAATTATTTTAACGATAATTCTTTATAATAATTCATCAATTTTGATTTTCAACTTTTTAAATATTAAATTTCAAAAAATTCTCTGTTTAAACCAAAAAAAATATTAAATATAAATTTTTTATTACAAAGTATATTTCAATTATTGTTGTTTAAAAATATTAAAAATTAACAGACCAAAAAATTAGCCAGAAATTTTTTTCAAATTTTTTTAATAATATTTACACTCGATAAATATCTATTCCGAAAACAGTAGCTTCGCGATTTACGAAAAAATTATCAAGTACATCTAAAGAACTGTTGCTATACATAAAAACTTTAAATCAAAGGCGTTAAAGACCTCCTGATTTATTATTTTAAAAAGATAGTAATCCGTTATTATTAAATATTCAAACCACACCTCGAGTCACTCGCTATTCACCGCACCGGATCCTCTCCTATCGTATCCTATCTCAGGTGCCTACCAGCTATTGAATAAAGAACATATGCAGATCCAAAGTTGGACAATAAAAGTGAAACAGAATAAGAAACAAAGCCCGGCAAATTTAAACACTAAAAGATGACGAGATGTTTATAGAATCCATTTGTTGATAATTGCCGTTGTTATAATACGATACACATGTATAAAATGTATATAATGTGCTAGATTGTTATTCACTACATGTGTACTTACATTATACGTTAGTTAGTAGGTGCTGAGCCAGCTATCGCTCTCGGATCTTTTTTTCTAGTCGTCATGATTCATGATTCACGGGCTCGTATTTCTAATCGTTTCATATTTCCAGCACAGCGATACGTTAAACATATTGCTGTACAAGAATCTTTGATTAATCTAGTATATCGTCAGATCATATCGTCATTGTAATATTCATTACCATTATTATGCTTACGATGCTCACTATTTTATAAATTTTATCCATGCCGGGTCAGGTCTTTACTTCGGTTCTGCAGAAAATGATATTGCAACTTTTAAATCTAATATATAATAAAGTTTGCGGAGAAAAAGTCGCTGAGAGAATAAGCATCGGTACTCGAGTTGGGAACGAGTATAAAATATATTACACATGTACAAGTGTGTGTGTGTATGTGAATATATGAAGACCAAGAAGTAAGGGGAAGAAGGAAGCGGTGGATCTCTGTTACTCTCTCCAGGATTGAGTCGGGGATATGAATAATTCATTGTGAAGGGGTTAAGGGAGCTGAAGAAGATAAGGAGCCCTGGATAAAGGGCTATCTGTTTAATGGGATACATTGGTTAGATCGAGGTTTAACCACTGAAATCCGTGATTGACTGGTACCTCATGCTCCTGATCATGACAAAACATTTAAACTAAATCTTGGGACTCGGGCATTTGATATAATTTTTCAAAAGTCTATTTTTTTTTGTTAAATATAAAGTGATTTTAATTTTTGACTCACCGATGTGAAGGCTTCGTTGTTTGGCTGGAAGTTTTTAAGCGATGGAAGAAATTGGTGTTGAAGTCTGGAAAAAAAATTATTTTATTTAAGTGTTAATAAATGAATTTTTTGTAGACCAAATGATTTTATAAATATTTTTTAACTATTAAAAGATGTAATTTAAAAAAAATAATTATTTATTTAAATTTAGAAAATAAAAAAATTTTATAAATAAATTTTCTATCTGAAAAAAAAAAAAATTATAAGTCTTATTATTAAATCAGAATTTTTAATAATATTTAATTGATATAAATTAATGTACTTAAAAAATTGGATATATTTTAGAAGCAAGTAAATTTCTTTGTTTCTATAAAAAAAAAAATATAAAGATTAATGTTCATCAGAAATTAGAAAAGAATCACTTATATTTGATGAAATAATAAATTTAATAATTAACACTTAATAAACTCTTCTATCATTGCATTAAAACATAAAATTTTAAGCGTCATTAAATAACTATCTGATGAAGATAAAACTAATTTTCTAAAAATTCCAGAATGTGGATCATTAAAATGTTTATTAAATATTGTAATGAAGAATTTTTAAAAAAGCAACAATGATGTTCTCTATTAATAATCCATCAGATATTTAGATATTTATACTCGGATTTGGATTTATAATTTATATTTATAATTTATCACTGAAGATTCATTGGATAGTAGGAGTTTAAAGTAATAACATAAAATATGAGGAGAGGAGAAGAGATTGTATTCTATTTCTATCGGTCAAGAGAAGGTAATAAAAGGTAATGTCTGGCCTAGAATGAGAAGATGCGTTATTATGAGTAACGTTAAAAATTTTCCATGGTTAATTACATGCATAACTAATACAGAATAAGAATAAAGAATAAAGAACAGAAAACGGTGTTATATGATGTCGAGTTGATGTTGGTCTGTAGTTAAATTTTTGACCGCCTTTATTAAGCCAAACCGGTTGTCTGTTAACAAACTTTGGGAGAAGACGCAAGACCTTTGAGTTTACTAATGTTGGTAAGTATAAGACGTTTAAAATTATGAACCAGAAACAGGGAACAGGGAACTATAAAATAAAAACTAAAAAGTCGAGCCGGTTCTCGTTATTTTTAATAATAAATTCTTTTAAAAACGTTTAATCACGGATTTGGGTGACGCTAATTATGAAAGGTGTTAACGATAATTTATTAAAAGCTTATTTCCAGCGGCTAAAATAATTTCATTAATCTGCCACGTGGATATGCGCCGAACAAACTTTGGTCTATATTTATAATTGACAGGAAGTTGGACGAGGAGCGCATAACTGCTAGTATATTGGTCTATTAGTTTATTAGGGTTCACATACTTTACATTTTAAAATTATATTTTTAATTCTGCACTTTTTTCTAATTCACTTTTTTTGAGTTTGGCTATTTTCAGTGACATCCAATAAAAAACTTATCCTAAAATTATCCTACTATTTATACCGATGTCATCTTTATCACTTTATTTTAAAACATGGATTCGTTTTATTTCATTTGATATACATCGAAGTCATTTTGTATTTTTGACATAATTAATTTCCAATCGTTTTAAAATTAAACCAATTCCATCCGGTATGGAGTCAATTTATCATGGAAATTTTATTGAACGGAATGAATTTGGAAAGAGCTATTTACGGTGGTACATTCGACACTACCTTGACAGCCGTCAAATTCAAAATATTAAATCAGATTTAATTATTTTATGGAATATTTGGCTAATTTTAAAACAGTTATTAGATTTTTTTTAATTAAAAAAATTTAGGCTTCAAAATTTAATTTCAATAGACTAAATATTATTAAAAATATCATTTTCGAAAGAAAAAATATTGTCAGATACATTTTTTAAAGTAAAAATAAATTTAAAAATCTCAAAAAACAGAATTCAAAATTTTGTTATTGATTTTTATAGTTTTTTTTATAAATTATTATTTTTTAAAATAGTTAATAGGTCGTTTTTTTTGTCTCAATTTTTACTTTAAACAGTAATTCTATTAGAAAAATTTCTCAAGCTCAATAGAAAATAAGAAAAATTCCAGAGCTGTAAAATTCCCATCTTTTAAAAAATTTATTAATATTATCAATAGTATTATCTTATCAAAATAAATAAAACTCATAAAAATTAATTAAAAACAGTAATTTTACGAACGACAGAATAACTTGAGTTTATTTTAATCATCACAAATTTCCACCAAATAACTCACGATAAGACGGCATAAACCAGAAGACACAATTAGAAAAATTTCTCCGGGTAACTTTACGTGGGAAACCACTTGAATCCGACCGAACATGTAACACAATATCGAACTTTTTCGAAGCAAACACCCCACACGCCACAAAAAGTCACTCTGCTCATCTCGACATTTTAAATTTCAACTTGAACCTCAGAAATAGGATCTGAAGCACATTATAAAATGTAGAACATTTAAATTAAAATATCTCCATTCTATTCAAGCGTAATTTCTCGCGTTTAATATTAAAATCATCATACAGCGATTGAATAATTAATAGCTCTTAAATACAAGCGACACTCACCTATAATTTATAATTTATAATTTATAACATTTAATATTTAATACATCTTATATTTTACACATATATCTTGCTTAAATAAAGAGTATTTTATTTTGGTAACAAAAATTAGGTATTGTGAGTGCGAAAGGTGGTCGAGGGTACTCGCGTACTCCGACTGGGGAGGTGTGAGTGGATATTTTGTACGACGTATTTAAAGATTTTGCATAATGGGCCCGTGACATGTTTATGTACACACCGAAGAGCGAGGACGGTTCATACGTGCCTGAGCACGCACGTGGAACATCGTAGAGAAAAATATAACGCAAAAGGTTTTGCGTCTCACATGTGTGCTGTTGGTGTTCTTTTGCCCGGTGGACTCTGGGGATTAAAGGTCTTGGCTATTGTACGGGAAGATCATAAATACGCGATTTGTCGAGGATAGACTACACATTGGTAAGCGATGTGTGTTATGTGTTGGGTTAATATCGTCGGGTATTATATTGTACAGTGGGACAGCTACCTCAACTCTTCCTCTGTAGCCGGAATCTCTTCTGGAGATGGAGATGGAGATGGTGTTGGTGTTGGTGTTATGTCGGACCTAAGCCGTCTTTAAATCCCGAACCGTTCACCTCTTAAGCGCTTAATTGTACGTCAATAGGGTTTTTGACTTCTCGGGTTTTGACTTAACTTTTATGTGTGCTCGCTTCCCAAGGAGTAGGAGTGGGAGTAGGTGTATATTATCTCCCCTTTTCCATATTCACATTCAATTCCGTATATACATAATATTACTACGAAATTCCATTAAAATGTTATTGATATTATACGCACACAGAGCTCGATTATTTTATTTATTTATTTTTGGGCAATTCAATGAGATTATAATGATGATAAAGTGTTAAATATATAAGTGTATTTATGTCTTGTTTTTTCGGGTTTATATTTATTTCATTACTCACCTTGATATCTAATAGAACACGACGTCCCATCCTTTCTACTTTACATATGTTAAGGACATAAATAACACATTACTCAATAATATCACCAACAATAATTATACTTGTGAGGATAATCATTTTTTTATTGACTACTTGCTATTAAAAGTCGCAGATTTTTATTTTTTGCTCAAATAGTTGGACAGAAAAACTTTTAAAAACTTTAAGTATTTTAGTTTTGGGGAATATGTCCTAAACAAAGCAAAATTTGAAAAAAAAATATAATCAAAAATTTTTTCTTCCATACTTGAAGGCGATCATTTTTTATTTAAAAAATTTTTTTATAAAACCTACACAAAAAAAAAAATTACTTGAATCAAGTAAATAATTTTGAAGAATTTCATCTTTTTGATTTGAGTAGAAAAACTGAAAAATTTTTATTGGTTTAAATAAATTTTACTTGATTCAAGAATTTTTCGTCTTGATCCAAGACAATGAAACTCTTCAAAATTATTTTCTTGGTTTAAGAATTTTTCTCTTGATTCAAAATAACTTTTTATTTCAGTGTATTTTTAAAAAATTTTTTTGAATTTGTTTTGTCAGTAAAATCAGAAGGTTCAATATAAATTTTTAATTTTTTTAATATCTCCTCAACAGCAGAACATTTCAAAAAAAGTTGTCAGTACTTTTTTTTGTTTTATATTTGAAGACATTTTTTGTTAAAAAGTTTTTTTCTACGACCTATTTTTAAACCACTTTTTCGTATTTATTTGTCCGAAAAATGAGTAAATCAATTTTACACGATCAAAATAAATTAATGTGTTTGAAATTAAAAATAAAAATTACCCGGATATTTATTAATAGCAAGGTAATAATTTTATAAATCTCTTGATATAAAATCACTAAAAAAATATGGATAATTTTAGCTGTACAAGTCTTCATAAAATAATCAAAGTTCCGAGTACGTAATTCAGAAGCTTGAGGTGTCGATCGATCGTTATAAATGCATTTGAAGGATAATTATAAATTAACCATTAGTCACAGTACATACTACCGTCGATGGAAATAATTCATAGAATGCTCAAAAATAGATAATATAGAGATTCGATGGAATTGATCCTCGAGCTGACAGAGCAATTACGGTCTGGAGATAAAATTCCGGGACAAGAGAATTTTCCTTAAAATTCGTATGAAATAAATTAAAAAAAAAAAAAAAAAAAAAAAAAAAAAG